>JANHFT010003155.1:127740-153242 GCA_032467955.1 Pseudoxenodon macrops | reverse complement strand
CTTTTGCATGGTGTCTGAGTCAGTTGTGTTGTTTTGTGTTGTGTGTTTGTAAAGTGTAAAAGTTTTTTGTGTTCTGTCTGTGTAAAAGTGTAAACTCACGCCCACCTGGTCACCTGACCTCCAAGCCACGCCCACAAAATAAGCCACATCCACAGAACCGGTAGGGGAAATTTTTAGATTTCACCCCTGGTTCAACCCTTCCGTTGCGTCGGTGACCTTAGACTCTAGATGGCAATTTGAAGACTTGTGGGCTTCAAAAACTCCCAGAATTCTAGGAATTGAAGTCCCCAAGTCTTCAAGTGGCCAAATTTGGTGATTGTAGTCTAGAGGGTTGAGGAAAGATCTCCAGATCTTGTCTGTATGTTCTACTCTTCTGGCATTTTCCTCTACTTGCTCTGGTTTTCCATCTCCTTCACCCAAACTCAACCTTGTCCTTCCCTAAAGAGTGATTTCATCCTTGAAGGCCAAAAGGACAGTTTGTTCTTGTGGCATCATGGGTCATGAGAAGATGTCCTTCCGTGGGAGACTACCAAAATAAATCCGAACTTCACGAAGACATCGCTCTTCTATTGACAATTATGAACGTGCTCCATCCTCAACTTGATCTTCTCTCTCTTTCTCTCTCTCTCTCTCTTTCTCTCTTTCTCTCTCTCTCTCTTTCTCTTTCTCTTTCTCTCTCTCTGAACTAGAGAGAGGAAACTCCGCTGACAGCAGGCTCTCAAAATATATACAGGTTGTCCTCAATTTGCAAGTGCAATTGAGCGCAACATTTTGGTTGCTGAGCGAGACAGTTGTGTGAATGTTGCCATATTTTATGACCTTTCTTGCCAGAGTTGTTAAGTGAATCACTGCAATTAAGTTGGTCACACGGTTGTTAAGTGAATCTGGCTTCCCCATGGACTTTGCGTGTAGGAAGGCCGCCCAAGGGGATCACGTGACCCTGGGACAACCATCACCAATATCTGCCGGTTGCCAAGCAGTCACAGGTGTAAAAAACGGCCATAAGTCACTTTTACTGTCATCGTAACTTCGAATGGTCACTAAATGAACTGTTGTATGTCGAGGATTACCTGTGTTTGGATGATGCAAAACAAGGACCTTAGCTCTGGTCTGAATTCTGAAATATTATTTTTTACCTAGAAACACTCATCTGCCCTGTCCACGAGAAGCTAGAGGACTATTCTCCTACCATCCATTTCACCTATATATTTTATTTTATTTTTTTACTGCTCTGGTGTCTATGGAGATTCTCGTGGCTGCCCCAGAGGTGCTTTCTGGAGAGGCAACTGGACTTTGTGGTTTTTTTATCTGAAGACGTTTCGCTTCTCCTCCAAGAAGCTTCTTCAGCTCTGACTGGATGGTGGGGAGAGTGGTTGAGGCCCCTGGGAGGCCTGTCTGTGTCCTCAGGGTCTCCTGTACAGTGCAGATGCGTGTGGACCCTGAGGACACAGGTAAACCTCCAAGTGGCCTCAAGGACCCTCTGAAAGGATGCAAATGACCGGCAAGGAGTATCAATCCTTCCATTGCTCACCATCCAGTCAGAGCTGAAGAAGCTTCTTGGATGAGAAGCGAAACGTCTTCCAAGAAAAACCAGGAAGTCCCAGTTGCCTCCTGAAAAAGCCCCTTTGCGACTCCACCAGAGTTTCCCTGATATGGAAAAAAATCCAGCTAACGTGAAGAGGAGAGCAGAGAAGGGCTGAAAGTACCACAAGTCCCTCTGTTTTGAAGTCACGACAGTTATATGCCAACCTCATTATTATTTACATCTTCTCCTGCATTTTGCTATTAACTTTCCTTTCCTTTGCATGAATGGCTGCCCTTGAATCCTATTAGCCTCCCTCTTAAAGCGGAAGCCTATTAGTGGTGAAACTCAACTTTTGTGCATTTATGGATGTTCCGATAATTAATATCTCACATTTACCACCCCTCTCGTTTTTTTTATTAGGTCTTTCGGATTGCTAAGATGGCTTGATGAGTGTTTTTAGCCTCGGTCTGGTATGCTGATGGTGCGGCTGTCACACAGGGAAAGCAGAACAACATGTCTTTCATGGGATAATGGAAAGAGTTACAAACAATTCTTTCTACGGAAAGTGTGGTTTTTAAAGAGGAAAAAACAGAGAAGTTTATAGATGTGACGTTGCTGTTATCCTGGTTGCAAAAAGTAATATAATGGTTGGGAGGGGTTGCTGTTTAATTCACTGTCATTAAAAGTTTAGGGATATTAGAATCATAGGGCTGCGAGGGACCTTGGAGGTCTTCTAGTCCAACCCCCTGCTCAATGCAGGAGATCTTATACCATCCCAGTCAAATGGTTGTCCAATCTATTTTTGAAAAATCTCCATTGAAAACCTCTATTTTAGCTGGAAAGTTTGATGTAGGATGTTCCAATTATTTTTGTTGTGAACCAAATCAAAGCAGAAATAAGAAATACTAATTGTTTTCTTGGTAGCAATAGAAAATTGATTTGTCACTGCTTTGTCCTCAGTTTTGTCGTTATGTCCCATCATATTTCTGGAGTACTTTCCTGGTTTCTTACCCAAGGACTAACTAGGTCTAATTCTGCTCAGCTTTCAAGGCCAGACACATTTGCCCGAGTGTGGCACTGTGCAACTTCTTCAAATTGGCTTGGTGGAGCAGACAGGACCATTTCCTTTCTTTCCATTGCTTAATCCTGCCAGCATCCTCTGGTACTGCCAGCAATGGGAGGCCATGTCATCCAGAGCTTCTTGGCAGATGCTGAAGCCCCAGAGGTGGCCCTCAGAGCAATCTCGTGTGGCACATCGCTACACGCTTTGAAAAGACCAAGCAACCTTTTTTTTCCCCTGTAACGCAAAGTGTTCGTCAAGCCAAAGTCCAGTTGCTCGGCTCTGCTTTGCTTTGCTTTGCTTTTTCAATCATTTTTATTCAACCTGTTTTAGCTTTAAAATCGCATTACCACTTTTACAGCTTTCCATTATCGGTATCAATCCTAGTTACAGATTTTCCATTCATGGCCTATTGTTTTATACATTATGTAGTTTCTTATGTTTATACATACAAATACCTAATACCTTTTTTATGTTATATAATTATTCACCTTAATATAGGTTTTGCTTTTTAGTATAATACATACATTAATATATACATATAAATCTTTACATACTACCTTTAACATCATTTATCATATTTATAAATATATACAATTTAACTTTGATATAATTTCTATCTACCCTTTATGCATTAATTTTACATCTATTTTCTAGCCAATTATACCACCTATTCCAAATCTTATAGTGCTCTGTTTTCTCTATATCTTTTAGTTCCATCATTAATTTATCCATTTCTGCACAGTCGAGCACCTTTTTTATTATCATTGCATTTGAGGGGATGTTTTCTTGCTTCCAGTTTTGGGCAAATATGATTCTGGCTGCAGTTATTATATGAAGCATAATGTATTGCATTTTTTCCTTATATTTCCTTTTATAATACCCAATAAAAACAACTCTGGTTTTATCTCAATTTTTTGTTCTGTAATTTCCTCCAACAATTTTTTGATTTTCGGCCAATACTTCTTAGCTTTTGGGCATGTCCACCACGTATGATAGGAAGTCCCTTTTTCATGGTTGCATTACCAACAATTTGTCAGTCTATTGGGGAACATTTTGGCCAACCTTGCTGGAGGTAAATGCCAATGATAAAACATTTTGTAGATCATAAACCAACATCGTTAATTTATAGCAAAGGTTTTATATGCCCTAGTTTTCAATACAATATTACCGGAGAAGAAGCTTTGAAAGTTTAGGTTAACAACTCTTAATGCCTTTTTGGCAATGTTGTTACAGTGAGCTCTGGCACTTAGATCATTAGAGATGAGTACTCCAAGGTCCTTGACAGAGTCAAGTCAAGTCAGTTCTTGCTGAGAACAAGTCATGCTTGTAGCTCTTAGGGAACCAGGAAAGACTAGCTTCAAATGAAATAGTTGTCAAGCAAAAGCAATGTATAGCCATGCCCCTCATGCTACTTGGCTGGAACAGTCCTATGTCAAATGACCATTAGTTGTGTGAACAGTGGAATTTAGTTCTTGATATAATACAACTAGACTATGTTGGAGCTTTTCCTTTCTGAAGCCTGGAAAAACCTTATTTGTGACACATGATAACAGACACTAATTTTACAGAAAGTATTTCCAGCTATTACAGCCAATTTGGTATAGCAGTTAAGGTACCAGGCCAGAAACCAGGAAATCATGAGTTCAAGTCCTGCCTTAGCCATCTGGGTGATGTTGGGCTAGTTCCTCTGTCTCCCCACCTCACAGGATTATTGTAGTGGAGAAAATAGCTGGAGAAAGGTGTGCTAGATATGCTTGCAACCTTGAGTTATTTGTAAAAGTAATAAAGGCAGGATACAATAAAATAAACAAACAAACAAATAAACAAACAAACAATACTGGAATATTATCTATACCAATATATTTATGGAAAGCAGTACAGTAATAGCAGCATTTTTCTGTTTTCGAGTTTAGATTCTTTTATATTTTCTGTTTTTATTCCAAAACAAGATTATAAAGAGTAAGGAAAATTTCAAAAAGTATAGCAATAGTTACCGTACATCAATGAAAAATTGTGCGGTTGTTACATCAATGCAAAATTATCATTGTGATGTGTGTTAAAAATATCTGCCTAAGCAAGAAATTCTTCTTGAGAACTTGTTAATGCAATGTTTACTTATGAACCTTTATATGGCTCAGTTGTGTGAAACGGTAAAAAGGATTATCATTCTAATGATAGTAAGGTGCAAAGAGACACAAGCAGTTTTGTAGAGAATCTTAATAAGACAAGGGAGAATTCAGAAATGAGAATTGAGACGTGAGAGAAGTTTAAAGAAACATACATTTAGGATGTATTTCTTAGATAACAGACTTCTAGAAAGAGGCAGAATTATAACAAGAATTTAGAGTACAAAGACGATAAAGCAGAGCACAAAGGACTTTCCAGTAGAAGAAGTGAACATGATTTGGCTTACATTAATCTGCCTTAAAATACATACATTAATTTTTAAAAATTGCAAAATGGATAAATTATGAATGTGGCTATAAAAAATAGATCACATTTTATTGTCTATGAATCATCTATATACCATTAAAATTCTTGTTGTCATGACATTTAACTGATGGAAACAGTGCATCATAGGACTACAATTTTTGGCAACAGTTTTTGAACCGAGGTACACCAACTTACAAAGTGTGGCCAAAATCTGGAACCCATGACTCCCAGGGGAATGATTTTTGGGAAAGTCGGGGCTGCTTGGGTACTACTTATTAATGGTATGCTACAGGGCTGTTGAAGTGGTCACGTAATCTTCATTTTCAACTTTCTGTGACAGTTTCCCAACCAGCCTCACAATCTCTCCCTAAAATTCTGGAGATCAGAATATTTTACTTTATATCAGCTGCAAAAGCTATGAATATTTTTCCATCATTCACTATTTTGAATAATAGCTTTGAGTGTCAGAGCTTTAAATGGCTGCCATAACAACCGAGGAGGGACCCGGATCTAATAAATATACCAAAAGTCATCCAAGGTAAACCCACAAGTCATACTCAATCACATCGAATTCTGAGTGGAACTATGTGAGTTTATCAGTTAGCTAGAATATCTTTAACAGAGGCTTGTGGATGTTTCTGTGGGTTCATCCTTCCCCAAGCAAGGAATTAGTCACCCCAAATATGATTGCCAGATGCTACTGTTGGGATATAATATGACTGGAGAAATAACTATGTTTTCTTGCACTTATAGGGCCCATGATGTGATTCCAATAATGGGTTTTTACTAGTGTTTGATCAGATTTACTCTTTGTCTTCCTCCAACAGCACTTCAGATATCTCTTCTTATGCTCCATGTCCTGGAGCTCCTTGAAGAACCATAAGATGCCAGGTTTGACATGCAGAAAGATATCACACAGGGGTAACCCAGTCTAAAGCCTTAGCCACCTCTATTCTAGGCTGTAACCAAGACTTAACAGAATTAAGGGAAAACCCTAGGCTTCTTCTGGAACCCAACAGGATACCTAAATTGCCTGAGCTACCGGTAGCTAATCTAACAGGCCCTAACTCCTTACATCAGAGATGGGTTCCTACTGGTTTGGACTGGTTCTGTAGAGTAGGTAGTAAGCTGCAGGTGACGTCACGGAACCGGTTCTGGTCCGTGGATGCCTCCATCTTTTTTTGGGATTTTATTTTGGGGGGAAAATGTTTTTTTTGAATTTTCCCCGGGTTTTTTTCTCCTTCTGCACATGCGCAGAAGCCAGATTCCCGGCACTCCGCATGCATCGCCATCTTGTTTTGGGCCTTTTTTTTTGGGGTAATTTTCTGTAATTTTTTTGCATTGCATATGCATGTGTGCATGAAGCGCACGCACGCCCAGGTGTCGTACCCACGCAGCGCGGGAGGAAGCGAACCAGTGGCAAGGTAAGTTAGAACCCACCTTGCCTTACATGATGGGCTGACACTGACAGTGGCCAGCCAAAGACACCCAGAGAGTGATCCAACTTTGTCAGAGGACTAACAGTAATGTCCTACAATGTCAGATAATGTCACAATTGCCCTGAGACAAAATACTGATCCAAAGTATAAACTCCAGTATGTATCAACCTTTAGTAATTTGGGACATGTTCTGGTAGCCAAGGAAGCAGTGAAAGGAAGTCAATCAGAAACCACCCAGAGTTCAATATAAAACGGGCAGTTATGTCAATGTTTTAAATAAATAAATGTTACTACATAGAAATCTGAATAGTTCCTTCAAGCCCAAATTAAGCCAGATGGTCACACCTTCAGTTATTTGCAGCACAGATGATACATAGATGAAACAGCCACCCAATCACATCTCCTCTAGGCTTTCAGTTAATGCCAAACCTGAAACCGGAAATTTGGATGGGCATACCTTCAACTCCCCCCTCTGGGCCTACCCAGGTCTTATACATGCCAGATTGATCGCTTCATCAGTGATCCATGAATGAAGGAAACTCTGTTACAGACTTATGGGTAGATAGATCAACAGTCTTACAATTCCTTTTTCTAATCTGCTGTGCTCTCTCTCCTCCCATGAATAAATTATTGACTTATGTAAGACAAGAGAATTTAGAATTCAGAAATTTAAAAGATAGGAAAGATGGAAGGAAGAGAAAGATATGAATGTGTATATTTGTCCGTGTTAATACACACACACACACACACACAGAGAGAGAGAGATGTACGTACATGCATACTTATATATAGACATAATAAATACAAAGAATAATACATTTGGTACAGCCAAATGTAACATAACAATTCACTCCAACATATTAAAATGTTAGGCATCCTAATGAGCACATCTTAACAAAAGGCCTGTTTAAACGTTTTCACTATGGCTTTCCTGAAATCCAGTACCATCTAATTTAGAGAGGACTAGGTTGTACCATAGAACAATATATTTCCTACTGTCCTCTGAATTTCTTATGGGGAAGGAATATTTAATATTGCTCCATGAGATGTGCACACTGAACAGATATAATCCACTCAAATCAGACAGGTCTGTATGACCATAGAGAGCTTTATGCAGGGATGTCAAACTCATGGTGTCATCGTGGCATCACATGACGTATCAGGACTTTATCCTCTTTCACTATACCAGGTGTAGGCATGGCCAACGCATGAGGCATCCAGCCCACAGGCCGGGAGTTTGACAGCCCTGGCTTTATGGATCAAAAACAGCACTTAGAATTGTACCTAGAAGCCTACAGGCAACCAGTTCAGAGCTCAAGATGCTACTGGGATATGCAGGTAGTATCTCTCTCTGCTAAAAGGCAAGTAGATATACTGTAAACTAATTGTAGTTTCTGAGTAGTCTTCAAAGGCAACCTCATATAGACCAATCCACTTGGAAAGTCACAAAAGAGCCTGAGTTTGATTTGGATTCATAGGCTAGGCAGATATACCCTGGCCAACTGAAATAGAAGTGCTTCCCCAAAGAGCCCTGGACCATGGGTTTGTGATGAGAAGATTACTGATAACCAAGAATTGCTAATCTTTTGCTCTTCACCATAGTAATTCTTGCCAGGGTTCTTTTTAGAAGCCATGACCGACCTGTATAACTTCAAGATAGAATGAATAAGCCTCAGATGTTCTCTTTGCTGATTTAAGGACTGAACTGTGACGAGGCTTCTCTTTCCTCTATCCTGCTTTGTCTCTATTGTCATTTATTACTGTTGTTGTTCAACCGATTGAGCTTCTTTTGTTTAGTGTACAGAAAAATTCTGTCCAGCCATTAGTAAAAGTTTCGAATGTTTACCACAGGAAAAAAAGGAAGACATCCTTCTGTGTACAAGAGGGATAGTTTAAGCTACCTTAAATCACTCAACCTTCAGTACATGTGAAATGTTAATTAAGCAACTTTTTCCTTTTCTCACCTCTGCTCTGCTGGCTTTAGTGAAAGCTCGGCTGCCAGTGTAACTCTCTACAGGTGCCTCCAATTCTGTTTGAAGTCAGTGAGCTGGGTTTGGCTCATAACTTTCACAGTAGATTTACCTGAAAGATCAATAACAGCATGTTCAAAGCTAGATTGGCTTCATAGAGACCAGGATTTTATTAATTTATATAAACTTCCTAAAACTTTCACTATAAAGAAAAAAGGAGAGGGGAGATCTATTCATGTTGGATAGTCGTGTAATAATAATGGCAATAAAAGAGAGGAAGAATTAACAACTTCAATGTGTTGGCTGGTTTTATTTTATTTTACTTTGCAAGCATTTTTCAGAATGAACTACTGACCAAATAAGACCCAGATTGATTTGAAAGAAGAGAAAAGATTTTAGTTACAGAATAATATTTTCTGCCTATTTGTCACCCCGAGGAAACAGCTACTTTAAACCTTCGTCTGTATCATGGATTTATTATGTCAAATGGCATTTTCTTCATTTTACAAAGTCAGTGGCAGAGACAGCAATCCATGTTTGTGGTGATAGTGTTGCTTTCCTCCCTTTTGATGAAAGTCAGATTTCAAAACAGAAATAAAAGAAACATAAAGCAAACAATAAGCAGTTTATCTTAAGCAGTGTAACATTATACAGATACATGTAAAATGTCAGTGAATGAAGCACGTTCTACGTAATGGCTAATCCTAAATAATTAATTTAGTCAGAAGGAACACTAGGTTGATGATGTTCACTCAGTGATAGGTGAATGCAAAGCTGTTCATTTTACCACAAAGTTAATAATTTTATGATACAATAACTGGGTTGTGGTAGGAGAAGCAACCTAGAACTAAGGAGAAATTTTCTGACAATTAGAACAATTAATCAATGGAATGTCTTGTTTCCAGAAGTTGTGGGTGTTCCAAAACTGAAAGTTTTAAAGGAAAAATTGGGCAACCACTTATCTAAAATCAATACAGGGTTTCCTGCCTGAATAGGGGGTTGGACTAGAAGACCTCCAAGGTCCCTTCCAACTCTGTTATTCATTTATTTACTAGCTTTATCCAGCCTGTCATCATGCTCCTCTGTGTAAATCTTCAATAGCTTGTGAAAATGATCAGGAAATGTAATTCTATAGCTTTATACATTTAGTAAGAGAAACTCTTCCATGTTAACCAGTGCTCTGATTTCTGCTCCTTGTTGTGGTAGAGTGCAGCTGAATATAATATTTCAAAACTTGTGCTATGTCCTTGTTCTTTAAAATGCAGGAATTGCCATTAATTAGAGGACAATAGACCAAATTAAATGTGGAAGCAAGTTTTAATTTAAGTGCTTCTTTTCATTAATCCTAACAGCTTTTAAAATAGTTCCTAATGATTCAAGATGGGAATTTGCAGTATATAATATTAAATGCATTAATAAGATTGTCTTTCAGCATTTTCACGGCAAATCCAGATAAGATTGAAAAAAATGGAGAAAGACTTATTGCTTGAAAAGAAATATGGATGTTTTGACTTATGTCAATGCAGGATATAAATATTAAATATCCCTACCTAGATGTTTACCTATCTGCCTAACTACCGGTATAAACCAAAAAAATAAGTTAAGACTTCTTTAAAAAATGAATGGTATAGCATCAGACTTAACTTGTTTTGAACTGATTAAATTTGAAAGTCAGTGTGATTTGACAATACAGTAAATACTGATTCAAAAACTTCAATCTGTTCTCATTTTCACTCACATTAGTTTCTTTCAACTCTTTTCCAATTCTAAGGACAATTCAGTATAAAATACAGCTCTGTATTTTCAGGGAGGATTCTTACTCAGGGTTGATGCATTTCTTTTATCTCTTTATTAAGATAGATCCGAGATGGAGTAGGAGGCAGAATTAGGAGGTTTTTTTCATGCTTTCTGCTCCTGCCATATTTTAAATAACTTGCATAATACTGCCTGAAGAATGTTGATGAGATCTTAAAGAAAACTCTCCAGTTTCTAACTATACTTTCTTGTTTTTGGAATGTTGTTGCCCAGATCTTATTAAAAGTTCCCAAAAGTTCCCAAGAAAGTACATGGTTATCCATAGATTTGATCAGATGCAACAACAGAGTGTTTTGAAATGAATATAATGTGTTCCTGGGCAGAGATTCATGCCTCTGAGTATCATGAAGCCTTAGCTTGTGTTTCCCCCACAGCCCCAATATGAATAGGTTGGCCCTAAGTCCTTGTAAAGGAGTAGAAGCAACCCTCCTTCCCTCATCTATTTTGGATACTGCTCCTTGTAGTACAGTATCATTGCATTGGACCTACCAAGATCTTCCAGAGAAAACACTTCAATGGGACCGTTAACTCTTCATGGGCTCCTCCAATCATATTACTTGCTTTATTTTGCTCATAGCAGAAAGCAACTGTGAAAATATAGAGGAACCACAACAGTTGCACTCATTTTTGTTGCTGCAAATTACCAAAGGACCTCAGCAGGTGGTACGGTGCCTATGGTCTGATTTTTAAGCATAGTACACAAAATTGTCTGCTACAACTTCCTACTTGCCAATGACTACAGTACTTCAGTTTCAACTGCAATAATACATGGGCAAACAATAGATACAAACTCAAGGTTAACTGCTCCAAACTCAATTGCAGAAAATACGACTTCAGCAATAGAGTGGTCAATGCCTGGAATACTCTACCTGACTCCACTGTTCCTTCCTCAAGTCCCCATAGCTTTAACTTTAAACTGTCTACCATGGACCTCACACCATTCCTAAGAGGTCTGTGAGGGGGCATGCATAAGCGCACCAACCTGCCTACCATCCCTGTCCTACTGTCCCCATTTATTTGTATTCATTTCATGTACTCATGTCCATATTTATACTTATTCCTGTTGTCTTGTACATGTTGGACAAACTAAATAAATAATAAATGAATAAATAAATAAATAATAAAGACTAAACAAATAAATCTTAATTAAAATTAGTTTCAGCCACCCAAGCTTTAAATTGTAATGGTGCAGTATTATTACAATACTGGTATTGCTATCTTTGCCAATAATCTGGAAATTTCAATCAGTATAAAATATTTTGTCTGGCATTCTTAAAGTTCTCATCCATGAATGTCATCCTTTTTTTGGCAGGTTTAGTCAGATAACTGATAACAGATATAACAACAGCTTGTTTCTATAGAAGCCTGTATGGGAATTAACTCGATTGCAACAGCAGTTTTATTTCTATTGCCAGCTTGGAAATTCATTGGTTGGGATCTTCTGATTTCTCCTCACCTGTACATCCTAGGAAGGAAAGGAGCCCTACGTGTCCATGGGCTCCCCAAAACCTTTACCCTCATATTTTCTCTGACCTCCAAATCCTGCAACCTTCGCAGATCCATAGAGCTCCCCTCTGTCAACAGCCATTTTCTATGCATGGAGGATGAAGAGAAGGGAAAGGAAGGAAGACTGCTAATGTATGGCCTTTCCACCCCTTTATAGCATGAAGAAAGTACAGTATCTTTGTCCTGGAAATCTCTCTTAAATTAAGATCCACCAGGCTTCCTGGTGCTTCTTTCTGGGCAGGTTTAAAGAACAAGCTGAGAAAGAAACATTAGTTATTGAAAGTGTGTGGCACCATGTTAGCCAAACAAGCATAGCATTTAACCAAATTTTCCGAATATCTTCCAAGGTCTAAGTGGACAACACCTTGAATCACTTTAACTCAGACACTGCACAATACAGTGGTTTCCAGATAGCTGAATGTTCCCCATTTATAGCATGCAACTATTACTTTTATCCTTTAAAAAAAACCAAGCAGTCAACTAAAAATAATATCCTTAGAAGATGTTAAAAAGAATTAATATATTGAAATAATATACAATTTTGCTGTTTAGGCCCTGCTACACAGCCATGAAATAGCAATAGCACTTAGACTTATATACCGCTTCATAGTGCTTTTTACAGCCCTCTCTAAGTGATTTACAGAGTCAGCATATTGCCCCCAACAACCTGGATCCTCATTTTACCCACCTTGGAAGGATGGAAGGCTGAGTCAACCCTGAGCCGGTGAGATTTGAACTGCCAAACTGCAGCTAGCAGTCAGTTGAAGTAGTCAGCAATGCTGCACTCTAACCACTGCACCACCTCGGCTCTTGTTTTTCTTAGGAGAGCTTTCTGATGATTTTGTCCCCCTTTCACCAGCACAGTCTGCCACTTTTCAGTTGTCTATTCTGGTTGTTTTAGGATGATTTCTTTTATAGGATCATCCCAAACAGGAAAAGATGCTCATGAAGAAGCAGTTCATAATATGCAAATAACAGTCCATTTTTGCTTGACGAACAGCCTTCGTGCAGCATGTAAAGTGATGTGTTAAATGCTCTTAGTGGGTAACTTCAAAAAATTATGAAAAAATGTGCTTTTTTATAAAGGCCTTGCTATTATTGCAAGGAAAAGAGACACTGAAAAGACCCAGTGCTGATTAGTGTGGGTGACCATAGCCTATTAGAATCTTTCATAGTCCTTGACTTTTGCTTTACAATCTCTGAGGCTCTTCAGAATAAGCATATTAAAATAGTTGATATGCTCTTGGCGTTCTGGGAAACTCAGACTGACATTTAGAGGCTGCTGGGGCCCATTCTATTAATATCAGAACTAATTAAAATCAATTCATAATTGTATAAACTCATTCATCGCATTCTAGTAAGCCTTTGAGCTATACACGCTGAATGTTATTATGTTATAGGCAAACAATACAGTATATAAATTGAGTATCATTTTCCCAGAGAAAGAAATTTTCCCTTCTTTCCTTATTCATTGCTGCCACAGTTCTTATAAAATGAATGTTGCTACTAGTTTTGAGATGAAAACTGAAGCTTCAAGATGATATGAAAGAAATATATTGGAGTTACTTGCTTATTGTAATAAGATTTCTGTCGATGGGAAAGCTTGTTTGGAAAGTCAGGAAAATTTATAATGGGATGCAGGTAAGAACTATCTTCATTAAGAACTTTCAGTAAACATCTTTTGGAATAATCTCATGGATTATGTGCAAAAGACATAAGAAATACTCCAAGAATAAATCTATAAATTTTCAACCAAGCCACAAAATTAATAAACATTAAATGGGGTGGAATGTGTATGTGTGATGGTAGAAAGACAAAAAGAGCTACCATCATAGTTAGGCATGCCAGTAGAAGAACATACTGGTATCTGTAGCTCAGGGTTGCACTGTTGTTAGATTCCTGGTGTTCTCTGAGCCTGGTTGATTTCTTGAGATGTTTCATCACCAGGCTAGATATCAACCAGGAACAGAGAACACAAGGAATCTAACAACAGTGCAATGTGAGGGAAAGTGGGGTGTGCTAGCTCTTGCACTGATGATGTTACCAAACCTGGTAATGAATCTGGTTTGCAAGAAAATAACCAGAGAGGCTCAGAGAGGATTAAGGATTCTTTATAATTCTAAGATCTTATTTCATATTTATCTGGACAGTTAACCCATGTATAACTTTCTAAAACCAAAGTCTTAATTAGCTTTTTATTTTTGTTTATTTCATTTTTAAAAAAGATCTTAAGCTTCTAATTAATTGTTTTTTCATTGACGATTGAAGGCAGACTCACTTGAGATTTTCAAACTTGTCGATCCAAAGATTTCTTTTTTTAAATAAAGTTTTTATTTTAAAAAAATATATAAACATTCCATCTTCTCTTAAACAGTATGTCGTCTGGGTACAAATATCTCTGTGCAATAGCCATCAGAATTTACAACATCATTCATTACATTGATATTAATTGTCTAATCTTACAATTATTGTATATTGAACAATTGAGCATAGTAAACCTGTTCATTTCCCCCTCTTAACTTATCTTCTAATAAGAATATAATAATAATATTAAGCATAATAGTCCTCATAATCGTAATACTAACAATTATGATATTGTTTACATCTCTATCTTAATGTATTTTCTACTCTTCTTTAATCTCCTTTTATTTCCAACTTCCATTTTTATTCTCTAACCATTGATAAAATAATTCCCATATCATATAATATTCAGTTTGTTTTTCTCTCTAACTGCCAGCATTAATCTATTCATTTCTCCACATTCTAATATGTTCCTAATCACATTCTTATCAGTAGGGATCTTTTCACTTTTCCAATTTTGTGCAAATACGATTCTAACTGCAGTTAATACAAAGATTTCTAATATCTGAAAGGTGGTCAATTTCTGGATGTTATTTGAAAAGAAAGTATGCAAAGACTGTCTTTTTAAAGGTGCCAAACTACATTTGAGCAAGGTATTTCCTTGTCTCCCAATCTTTAAAATCCACTGGAGATTGCTTCTAGACCATTTGTGAGTGACCTCCCATCCTGTCTTCATCCAGAGAGGTTTGAAGAGCTGATTTACTCTTTGGTTCTTGATTCTTCACCACAGTCATCAGTTCTGCTTTTCACAGAGCCATCTTCAATCTTCTATTTCTTTCTTCAGAAGACATCCAGTAAATGGTTCATTTTCTCTGATAGGATTGCTTTCCAAAATTATTTCCAAACAAATTGTGGAAGACTTCTACCATTGCAAGAAGAATAAAAATTATGAACTGATGAGAAAGATGGACTGAACTCGCTCTGAAAACAATGTCAGAACAACTGAAATAGGAAAACAACAACAACATATTTTGTTATTTACTGAAGGGAAGTTCTCCACACCTTATTTCTGTAATGCATTTTCTAGCAAACAATGGTCTGTTTGCAAATTTGTAACACTTTTATCACACTTCTTTATTAGCAATTCAGCTCTTTGAATAATTTTAATTCTGGAAATATTGGATAGTATATCAACACATGACATTTTGCAACCAGAAATCTTATTTAAAGAACTGAAAGAGCCTCATGAAAATTACATTTTTCCTCAAAATGCAATTCTTGGCTCTTGACCTTATAGCGCTTCTAAGTGGCGCTAGGATTTTTACTTCTCTTCCTACTTTTTTCCTACTTCTATGTACAACTCATAAATAAGAGACAACCATATCACTATCAAACACTGTAGCTTCTTTTTAAATTCTGCATCTCCTTTCAAAGGGGTTCCTTCTTCACAGAACATTAGTTCTGACCTTTGTGATCTATAGAAAGAGAATATTCAAAACTGCCGAAATAATTTCCAATATTTTATTATAAGCAGAAAGCACACAAAGTATTACAAAGCAAAGCATTGCAAAGAGAAAGAAATAAAGTATTCTTATGCAGTATTTCTGTACTCAAGATATCTGTGTTCAGTGTTGTAGATTCTAGCCTGTTAGCTGGACTAATTGGGAATCTGAAGATTGCAGAAGCAATATGGTGGCGAGACAGAAGAACCTAAGCTCTACAGCTTTGTCAATGTTGTCTCTCTGAATTTCAATTGCACCGTTGGCGGTATTCTTATACCATTTCAGGATTCTGATAGGTACAGCCCACTTATCTCCTGATTAGTCTGATGGATAGTTTGCATAACCCATCATTCAAAATCAAGCTCAGTAACTGATCAATTCTCATCAGCCTTCTTGAGTGTCCTTTGGAAATTTCCAAGGTTACTGCTTATTCTACCCTGATAAACTCATGTTTCTTCTTCCCAAGCATTCAAATGCTATTCATAGTCCTTATCAGTCTGATTCAGCAACTCTGCCCTATCTGTTGGATTCAAATATTCATGTTACTCCCATATTTGTTCAACTTAAACTATACCATTAATTGTACTAGCAAGTTATATATAATCACACCTTCCTTATTTGTATAATTTTAACTTTATCATTAACTAGATAAATAAGCAAACAGGGTCTGCAAGCTTATATTGTATGTCTTAACCCAATCTTGAACCAATGTCCAAATCCTCCACCTTTTTCTAATGGAAAATAATAATAAATATAGAATGCTCAGTAGTGTCCCTAATAATATGGTACAAATGAGTAATTATCATGGGCACTTTAGTGGATCAGTTCTGAGACAAAAATGGTTAAGGCATATGGGTTCTTGGCTATTGAGAAGAACTAGGACTGGCAGTCATTCTTGGAAAACTTATATGTATAACCAGAGGAATATTGATCATTTCCTAAAATTAGGTCTGCTCCTCAAAATAAAAATAGTATATTAAACTCAATGAATAGCTCTTAAATATAGTTGTATGCCATTCATAACCCTATCAGTTAGGACTATGTTATCTCAATGGTTTGAGATATTGTGAGTGACTGACATTTATCCGATTCGTCATTCTTTTCTAGACAGTCACACATCTATGAATAAAAGTGTTTTGAAAAATATCCGTATTGTTAAACATGTTTGATTTTACTCTTAATAGCCTGTATTTGAATTCTATCCAGTACCAGGGGTGGGTTCCTGATCCTGCTTCTGTTGGTTTGCTTAGGGATGCGCTGTGGGTGCATGCACACACGTACGCATGTGCAGTACAAAACAATTTCAAAAAATTCTCAAAAAAAGGCCGAAAACAAGATGTCAACGCATGCGCAGTACCAGAAACTCGGCTTCTGCACATGCACAGAAGAAAAAAATTTCACAAAAAAGATGGCAGCATCCACGGACCAGAACCAGTTCTGTGACGTCACCAGCGGCTTACTACCTACTCTATAGAACTGGTTCAAACTGGTAGGAACCCACCTCTGCAGGAATGGGAGCTCATCCTTTTGTATGGCACTCAGGTCTTGAATCCGGGCTGTCAGCTTTCTAGCTGACAACCTCAGCATCTTTAAACCACTGCACCATTACACCCCCTTGGAAATGAAACTATTGGATATTAAGACAGAATCTATGAGAGTCATATTATCTTCTTGTAAAACTATTTTTGTGATCATACAGCATTGCTGTACATTTTCCTAAATTAAAATATTCTTGTATTTTTTTAATGAAAAGTAATGAAAAATTAAAATATTAACTAACATATACCCAACGTATTTCCAATTTAAATGTCTTTGTTTCCTTTTTTAGAAAACTTCTTTCCTTCCTTCCTTCCTTCCTTCCTCCCTCCTCCCTCCCTTTATTTTTGTGGAAATTGCTAAAATAAAGAGCACAACACTAAGAAGAATAAAGAAGAGGAATCCTGAACAATGAAAAAACAAAGATGTTTATAGAAGTTGAAATTCATAAGGCAGGAAATCCTGGGGATCTGATTGTCTGGCCAGTTTGGGGAAGCTACACTGCTCCTTCTCCATATATTTTGAATCTTTTCCTTCCTTGCTTTTAGCATTTTGGCCTAACAGTACCTTTTTATTCATGAAACATTGTTTGGATACTGAAATGGATATGCTTCACCTAGACATATATGGCAGGGAGATGTTAAAGGCAGTAAGGTGATGTTAAATATGCCTTTCACAGGGAAGAACTGAGGTTCACTGACCAATCTCAAGTTTTAAATGGAAAATTTGTTGTACTTCAAATGGAGACTATGAGCTCTATTTGGAAAACAAGAGAATTATTCCATAATTCAAATTATTCCACTATTCTGAAAAATCTACTGAATTAGAGATGATACTTTTAAGGTAATTTTATTTCTTTAAAATAAAGTTTGCTTTCTTAGATGTGAAAAATTCAAGGGATGGTTAACATGACAAGCCAAATACTAGGGTTAATATCACAGTTCATATTCAATGTACAATAGCCCAAACCTCAGTTGTCTCAATTTTAATTAGTTCCTATGATGCTTTCTCATTATGTAGGCATAACCTCTACATCATAATGCAGCTGTTAACATGAAGTAAAAGTCTCAGTTTTGTTTTCTCAACTTTTCATTAAAAAGACAGAGATAGAAACACTGATTATTTCGAAACCTTTTTGATCATATTCCAAAGCCCAAGTGAGGCAGAAGAACAATCTTTAAGATATTTTTAATATTAAAAAAGTAATTAGACCTTTCTAATCCTACGTGAGCTTTTCCCATGTGCTAGCTGGCAGAACTAAGTAAATAACTCAGCTTTACATTTGCATTTTAATTTTCATTAATATAGATGTTCATTCAGGGAATGCACTTTCCTTATACTTGTATAAATGTCACTCAAGCTGTCATTTCAAAGATCTACAGTGACTTGATTTCTAAAATCCAGGAAAAAGAATTCATGAAGAGAAACAAATAACAGCTATTGTTTGAACTGCTTTCAAACATTAATGAGTACATATTAAGGAAGCCTATCATCAATAAGAATTGCAAACATAGGCATAGAATCTAAGTTTATATTAATATATTATGTATTCTACTCTCATTTGTTAAAGAATATACAGATACAGATATAATATATTGCTTCTCAGCCTTTTGCTAATATTAAGTGTAACATATTTAGGTAAAGTATATTTGCAGCAGATTCTTCAATAATGAATGAAACTGATTACATTCCTGATATGTGGACTTCAACTCCCAGAATTCCCTAGCCAACATAGCCATTGCAGAGATTTCTGAGAATTACTCTCTCCACATATCTGATAGATGCCCAGTTGGGGAAGGCTGCCCTTGCAAATAATTATAATCAAATCTCTCCTTTTTTTCTGAAGAAATGAAAAGAGCTTTTGAAGATGCAGTTCTGAGGAGTGGGAAGGGAGGAGAGCCAAAACAGGTGACCCTTCCCTTGCTTCATACTTTCTGCTCATCATCCCTCAGCAGCATTTCCCTCTGCAAAATTCCAGATGCATAATTCATCTTGTCAACCTGCAGCAAGAATCCAGGAGAGAGAGAGAGAGAGAGAGAGAGAGAGAGAGAGAGAGAGAGAGAGAGAGAGAGAGAGAGAGAGAGAGAGAGAGAGATAGAGAGAGAGAGAGAGAGAGAGAGAGAGAGAGAGAGAGAGAGAGAGAGAGAGAGAGTAATAAACCAGTTGAAATGTGATTTTTAACAGAAACTGGAGTATGGAAAGATTGAGCACTTCAGCAGTTTTGTTCAAAATAGCAGCCTCCTGAAACTACCTGGCCTACCTACTTTTTAAAAATACTTCGGCTTTGCACACTATAGTGTAAAAACCTGGTTTTCAGCCATAATTGTGTGTGTCTGCTAAGTCATTTTAAAGGAGTATTTATATGGTTTCACATCTCTCTCTCTCTCTCTCTTTCTCTCCCCCACCCTCTGTGTATCATCCTTAAAAGAATTACAAAAAACGGTCTGCTGTTGATCATGTTTGGTCTACTAGCCAGCCGGCATATCCTAAGGCTGGGTTTTTCCTCAGATGCTAAAAATAAAGCAAAACTCTTTTTTTTTCCCCTCAGAGTTACCTTTGGATTTACATCATTTATTTATTTAACGCTTATATCACCCAGTGACAGAAATTCTGTGTTAAAGTGTGTATAGTTCTGTCATAGTTTCCCATGAAAAAAAATTGTTGAAAAAAACCCAGGACCCCACATCTCATCAGAGTTCAGTTTTTTACTATAAATTATGTAAAGGATGGATATAAGTGGGGAAGAGCCATAATCAAACTGCTCTACAAATAATTCCTACATTTGCACAGGGATAGGATATCCACACAATACATAATAATACGTTATGCCCTTAATAAAAAAAAACACCAGAAGTGACCTGTGCCATAATTCTGCTGAACCCAAACAAGATCCATTGAACATTTGCATATCATACTCTAATTAGTGGCAACTTGCGATAGCTGAATGTTCTGTGAATTAAACAGAAACTTCTCTGCTATTTCCTCCCCCTTTCCTTACCCCAGCTGAAGCTCTTTCTGTAGAGGGAAAAGATTTCAACTAAAGACTTCCCTCATAGACCTGCCAAAGTACATTTTTCTCTCATAGACCTGACTTGCAGTCGAAACTGATGTGAGAGTTTGTCATGGCTGTTTTGACATTCTGGTCAACCTAATCCAGGGATACAGTCCCTGTGGTTTGTCAATTATCCTACTAACCCTACAGCGAGAAGAACACTCCAGGCACAGAAATGTCAGCCAAGAATGGGGGGAAAAGAATAATGTCAGCAACTTATAAGCAGGGAATTGGCGGTGGAGAAACATGGATAGATTCCGGCAGCATGGCAATTTTAGCATTTTATTTTATTTGCAATCCACTTGGAATCAATACCTACACATATGCATGTGGTGAAGATAGATTCAAATGGGCAGAATAAGATATAAGCAGATTTGTCTTAAAGGTAATAAGCATGTGGACATCACAGATTGTGGGTTTTGATCTTTCAAGGCAGTTTCTCTTATCAGCCATTGACCTAGAATGAATACTTTGAATGAATAACTTTAGTCCCCTGCTTTTCTCCAGTATTTCACTCATGAAGAAAGTATTGAAAATGTATGGGTGGAACTAGCAAGACAGCAGCAGCTTGGAATCATAATTGGCTAACACTTCAGATTCAAATGTGTCTCAACTAAGAAAAGGAAATGAAAATGCATACAGAATGGAGAAAATGCATGCTTTATTCACCCATAGAACACACATGTGTAGAATTCCTGACATTTAGAACAGGCATTTTCCTGTGTGGGTGAAATGTTCTGGCTTCTCTCTAGATTGTATAAATCTTTCATCTTTTATTGTGTTGGATGAAGCCTTCTTTTCCCAGCTCCTTCTCTGGGATTCATCTAGAAAACATAGTTTTGATTCAGATAGTAGTGCTGATTAAAATTATATACATGCTTTGATTTGTTATGCAATAGCAACAAAAATTAAAGATTGGACTGACATCTCCAGCAGTATTTAAATGGTATCTGGAAAAAAAAAGTTTGGGAACTTCTGATTTGGTGAATACTAATCCCATGTTATACCTGATGAAAACCAAGCCATGTTAATGAATGATTAAGGGGGGGGAACCAGATAATTCATAGCAAAACCATTTTAAAATGATCAATGATATCATTGCAGAACCACTTGGGTTATAGATACAAAGCTTTTTGCTTGCCACTGAGCAATTAAAATTTCCTTTTCCCAT
Organism: Pseudoxenodon macrops; assembly: GCA_032467955.1. NCBI lineage: Eukaryota > Metazoa > Chordata > Lepidosauria > Squamata > Pseudoxenodontidae > Pseudoxenodon > Pseudoxenodon macrops. The sequence continues at coordinate 131,929 of JANHFT010003155.1, read as the reverse complement.
ACATTAAGAAGCAGGATTTATAGAGTGATGGAATAAAACATAAGTTCATAAGCTACAGTAAGCACTAAATGTTTAGAAGTCCAGTTCAGGTTTTGAGGTATTTGTAACTGAGCAGGATTTGGAAATAATCCAGCCTGGGCTTGGTAAGTGGCAGGAGGGTTTTAAATAAGAGAGCAGGAGAGGAGACTGCAAGAAGAATAACAATGATGATGATCTTTTGTTGTGTATTAGCCTTCAATTTGGACTTGAATCAATCCCACAATTCATTTTTCTTGAAAACAAAACTGTGTTATGAAGCTGATGTAGTTTATTGCTCACTGAACAAAGCCAAAATTGGTTTCTTATTTATCTTTAGCATCTTCATTTCAAGAAATTATTTTTCTTCACATTTCCACCATTTCCCTTTTTTATTATTGGAATGTAATTTGACTATTGAATCCTTCCTACCCATCAAAACTTCATCACAATTCAAGAGTTTCCATTTATACCAGCATTATGCTCTTTGGTAAGCAAAGAATAAGAGCCCAATTGTCAATGTAGTATTATTATTTTTGTTTAGTTGAATGTAAATTTAGGCTTCTCTTTGCTCTGCTCTTAACTGTCTTTCCTCCCTTTTCACTTTTTGGGCTGTGACCTAACTTTCCATTCAAAGTATTCTCCTCATTTCCAGAAATGAAATGCTCTGTGTGTTCCTTATTTCATAATGCAACTTGGCATCAGCTTTTGGGTGGGCTCTGGAGACTGTCCCTAAGAAGTATTGGTGAAGTAGTTCAATGGACAGTCTATTACCTAACTGCTTCATATAAACCATCTTTACTAAATAGATATAGGTATGTTAAATGCCTCCTTTTATCTTCTGAATATCTTTTCTTCATGCAGATACCTGATTATGTGAAGAAAAGCTTTTAATGATAACTCCTATCACCCCTTGTCATTGATCATTCTGGCTGGAGTAATGAAGAAATAAAATTCAAGACATTCAAAACATTAAGTCGCTACAGTAACTTAAGGTTCTTTCATTTACATGTATTGATTTCAGTGTATTTATTATAATCTAGTCCAGTCAAATATCCGTTTATGTGATTGTTTGCTACAGATGTATAAATTATACAGACATTTTCTATTATAAAGACTGGAATGCCTTCACCTAAGATTCCTTGTTAGGCGTTAAATATTGTTTCTAGAGGGGACTTTTTAATGGCATCACTGTGCCTTATTGATTTTTAACAATTGAACAATAGCACTTTATTTCTGCTGCAATAATAAAAAATATAATGCTACCGATCTCACAAACAATTCTCTCTATGAACTTTGCTCAAAGCTCAATGAAGGTTAGCATCAACTGACCAGGATAACATATTTGTACCAAGTGTTCTAAGTCAAAAAGATGTCATAAATTATGACATCTCTTTCTATATAATTGTATGATTATTCAGATGTTTTGAGGTTTAACTTTTGGCACTTCCACATTTTGTTTATTGATTAGTTTATAATATAAAATACAAAAATACAAAAGAAAATAGTAGGAAAATAAGGGAAAAGGTAAGGGAAAAGTGTTGGAAAAAGGGGGGGGAAGAATGAAAGGGCATTGACTGCTGACTCCCTTTGGTACAGTAGAAATAAGATGAAAGCATCAAAGCTCAACTGTTTACTTTTACATAATAATATAAACTAGTCATTTATATAACAACAAACACTGTGCCTTATTCATAACTTGTTTAATGGGGGAGAGTTTAAGAGGACTTTGGTTTAATTTGTAGTTGATTTCTAAATGCATCCATCTTTTCTTCATAACAAAGTTTCTGTCAGACGTTTTATTAGGATTTCTGGAAGTTCCCCAGGTTGGGCCAGTATGTACTAGTGGATCTACAAAGATACCTAGCACCCAAATATTTCATAATAGCTATACCACTGAAACTAGCAAAGTTGAGATGGAGGGAAGCAAAGCAAGAGTGGATTCTGTTTGATGAGACACTAATATTGTTTTATTTCATATACTCAGAATAGTAAAATGTCTGGTGAAAATGCCAAGAAAAATTCCACAGTCACCCAATAATTATGAGCTGTAAGTTTGATGATAGATATAATGGACCATATTCAGCATTGGAAGATTTCTGAATACCAACTCCTGTTAGGCAGATATCCACCCTGCCATAATGAAACAGATGGAACTCTTTCAGGTTTTGATTCCCATTTATAACTGAAACACTAGTAAAGCATCTCTTTCCTTCCAAATATCATACTATAATTGATTAGGATAATGACGCAAATTACAGTTTAGTGAACAGTTTTTGGCAAAGTTCCTTCTCATTCAGTGATCTCTGCCCAGGGTTATTTCTTTCCTTTCATTAGTAGAGCTCTTTATTTCCCATCTGCATCAGGTTTCTGTTCCAAATCTCCATTAGCTAAACTTCAACAACAAAACATGGTACTCAAAAATCTAGGACCAAATCTGGATGAGGATTTTGGATGCATATTTCATAGGCACAACACCAGGACACAGTGATGAGTTTCTGAAGGTCAATGTGTTGTACATGGAGATATGTGTAGTTTATTAAAAAGTGAAAACTATGAGATATTCGTGGGAAGCAATCCAGGGCTGGAATTTATACTATTTTTCTTCTTGCTACTATGGAAGCTCCTTGAAGGAGGCCTGAATGAATTTTACTACCAAGTCTCTAATGCCAAAGATTGAGAAGCTCCAGATTGCCGCATTCTCAGCACTTTGCCAAGAAATGATAAACTGAAAAAATTCTCTTGGGATTGCTGGAAGTGGCAAAATAAATCTCTAACTTGACTTTGCCTGACTCTCTCACATATGATGATCTTTGTATTGCCATGCACATGCCTAGGTACACAAGCATGCTAATTTCAGTCTAGTCTGTCTCCAGATATGGCCCTTGTGACATAATTTGCAGAAAAGTTAGATTATCAGCAAGAAAACTTTAAATCTCCAAAAACTGCTCCTTGACAATTTGTCACTCAACTTCAGCAAAACTATAGAGGCTGAAGCACAATGAATTAATGAATAGCAACAAATCCCCATGGCAACATGTTTCTTCATTAAAATTTTATCAGCATTCTTCCTAAGGAAAGCACTGCCTTCTGTTCTGTGCTGAGTTTCTTCTACAGTGTTTTCACAGGCAATCCGCTGCATTCTGGTGTTTCAAAATTAGTTCCTGTGGAGAGCAAGCTCAGTCAGATTCTCGATTGTGTCACACATGACTCTCCTGGGTTCTGTGATGAAATTTTGCCTACATTTTGTGATATGTGTGGGTATATCATGAGCCTGAAACATTAATCACTCATTTCCCAGATGCTTTCTTTGAGAATAGGTTAATTAGCTGTAAATACATTTCTGTGTTCATTTTCAGCAATTGCTTTTAAGCACATTTCATAAACAATGTCTTGCTCTCCAAGAGAAACTGTTGAAGGCAAAAATAAAAGCTACAGTATCCAGTTGTGAATGCAAACTGTTTTAACTCTTGACTGGAGAATTGAATAACCACAAACATCACTGTCTATTATTATTGTTTTTGCTGCTGCTGCTGTCACAACTATTATTCTGAGCTGTTCCCTACCATAATGCTCTCTGATCCACAATATTTTTGCCCTGTGTTATCTTCCCGTTCCCTAATTTCCAAATGTCTCAGTATGATGGCATGCTCTCTCCCCAATGGAACTTCCCTCCGCTGGAATATCATAGATGGGAGAGAGCCTGTTATATGAAGTTGCCTCCTCTTCTACTTTATAAGCTAGGAGGATTGTATACTCATAAAAGCACTTCCAGATTATTATGGCTTGCACCAGAATTAGAACTAGATACTTCAAGGTTTTTAGGAACTTGATCTGGTGGCCGGTGAAATATAAAAGCCATGTCTGACAGGCAACATTTGGTACTGTAAAGTTATTACCTTTGGCTAAAAAAACCACACTTTTAGTGTAAGGCTCAAAGCTCTAAGGTGTCATTTATTTATATATTTTACAAATAATTTTAAAATGTTTTGCCAAAAAAGGTAGATTAAGTGCCTTTAAGAAATGCAGCGGTAGGGAAGAGAGGAGGAGGAGAGGAGAGGAAAGTTAGGAAGGGGAGGGGAAGGAGGAGAGGGGACAGAAGGAAGGAGGAAGAGGGAGGGAGGGAAGTAGAGAAGAGTGGAGAGGGCTGCAGATGAAAGTGGGGATGGTAGAA
>JANHFT010003155.1:99939-120483 GCA_032467955.1 Pseudoxenodon macrops | reverse complement strand
TCTATCTATCTATCTATCTATCTATCTATCTATCTATCTATCTATCTATCTATCTATCTATCTATCTATCCACCCATCCTACTTTGCAGGGTAAAATTTTTACATTTTTAAGTCCAAACTTCTGGACAGGCTTCCAGTTGTTGCAGAGTAGAACTGAGAGTGTTTCTTATAAGTTTTCATTGTTTCATCTTTGAAAGCTAGCCAGCATTTTATGCTCCCTTAGCCAGAGCAGAGTAATAATATAATTGCAACATTAAATGTGTTGCCATCCCTGGCAGAGCATCTTAACTGCTGTGTGTAGCAAGCATGAATGATCACATCAGAAAATATGGGAACATAAACTCTTTTGAGTCAACATTGTAGTTACTGTTATTACCCTCTTTCCCCTTTCCTTTGCGGTCAGATGGTTAAGTGGCTTTTCACTCAGAATCCCAGTCAGGAGAGGCACATTCAGTGAAGAAAATTACCAGCCAAGGCAAAGCACTTTTACAATGAATAAACTGAAGGGATGACAGTTTTCCCAAGAAAAAAGATCTTTTTTCAGAACCACTGAATAGGCATATTTCAGAGAATAAGGAAAGTCTCTGCAAATTCGTAGCATCTCCTCATGTTCTCTTTATTATGGTTTCCTGCAAGAAGGGTGCCTGTGGATCTGTAGATATTGCTGAATGGAAATTACCAAGAATCCCAGACAGCATAGGCAATGATCAGAGATGCCAAAATTGTCACTCAGTCTGCAACATCTGTGAAGGACCACAGATTCTCCAGTTCTGAATCCACTGAATTGACCAAACCAGCTCAATTTCAAGGAGACCAAGTAGCAATGTCTTTGAAACAAAATCTGGTTCAACTTTAAAATCCATCTATTAGTTGAAGTCTTGCATGTAACTAAAATATGGGGGAAAGGCACACATGAAATTTAATTTTGGAATGATGTAAAGAAACAGTTGCAGAAGAGGAAGAGATAAGAGATATACTGGGTGTTGAATGATCTCTTCTATTTTTAAAGAGGACAAAGTGTTACTATAGTTTACATAATCTGAATACTAATGCCATTACAGTGTAAAAAGGAACATCAATGCAAATATAGAATATCTGCTGCCTTTGGATAATCAGGTGATATTGAACCTTGTCTGAAGCTATTGCTTTTGATCATTTAGGGGGCTACTGATGTACCCTAGGTAGCTTATGAAAAAAACTTATTTGTAGTTGTTTAATGGTATACAGTTTGCAGTTATAACAGGCTCACAGTATGTCAATGTTTGAATGTTTTGAACTTTTTTTCTCATCATGTTATAATAGCAGATCTCATAGGTTCTGATGGTAAGACATGGTGTGCTTTTACAAATGGCTTAATATTAATTGGCGTTGTAATTACGGTAACTATTTCAATATGACAATACTTTATCAGTGCATCTCAGTGAATATCTATGAAATACATTCCTCTGTTTTACTTGACTTTGTGGGGCTGACACATAATGTATACCTCAGTATTTTAATTTACACCTAATTAATGAATTCTCTTGTGGTACTCAGCCAAACATAAGCAATTTTATGATTTAAATTGCATTAGTATTATATCTGAACCTTATGTATGCATTTACCTGAACAAATTAACATTATTTTAGGTATGGATCAAGATTCTTTAGAGCTAATGGCTTTCCATTTAAGCTCAATTTATTTCAAGTTAAAAAAAATATTGATTGTACAATGAAGTTATTCATATGTTCTACAGTGTGAAACACACAAGCTAAGAAATCAATTTATAGTTCTATCATCCACCTTAGCATCTACTGGATAACCTGTTTACTGAAAGTGGTCAGACAACTTCAAAGGGCTTTGTCCAACTCTTTGTAAAGAATGGGTTTAAAAGCTATAATATAAACAGTTTTGTCCTAGAGTATTTAGTGTCTGGAAAAATAATGGAGTAACATATTCTTTCTGTATTAAAGGAAGATCATTCCTGATCCTGGTTGCAGGAGAATAAGAACAGATGGAATCATTGTTTTGAAATCCTGCTTGGAGAATTTCCATCATCATCTGTTTGGCAATCCTGGACTAGAAGAGATTTCTATATGACCTAGTTTGAGTCTTCTTCTGTGTCCATCTTAATTAAATCTGTTTTGAAAGTATGGAAAACTTGGACATAAAACAAGAGGGATTAATGATAACACATGCATGATGCTACAATTGTGATTATGTACAGATGCAAATACACAATCACAGCAATTGTATTTATGCCATTGTGAGTGTGATCATTTCACCAGCATCAGTTTGCTGTAGATGTTTCTGCTGGAAGAAGCCATACCATTCCAACAATTATTCAGTAAGATAGAAAAAGCTTTAGTAACATCTGTCCTTAGTAAGGATAGATGAATCTATTTCAGCCCCTTTCAGTTTCCCATATTTGTAAATAGGTCAAGTTTGATTAATTTAATGTGATTAAAAATAGTTGTCACTGAACATTGGTAACATTTCTCCAAATGTGCACACTTTTGTTTACCATTTTGCTGTTTACCTAATTCTGTTTAATATATTTTGTGAATAATTATATGAGTATGTACCCTTTCTATGGTGTTTTCCCTAATATACTTTGGAAGTTTGAAAAAAAACATGAAAAGGAGTGCTGGAAAGGTGTAGCTTACCTGTTCACAAAAGGCCTGCAATAGAAAATGTAATAAATTACTAACCACCACTGACTAGAATGCTATTTGCTATTCTATTAGTATCAGTTCCAGCAGAAACCTTCCTACCAGTTTTGCTCTTCTTTGTTGTTTTTTTTCAACAGGTGAACACACATCCAAACCAAGCATAGAGAGCAGCTGCAATTCTTCTTATTTTCAAAGAAAGAGAAAGCTCATGGAAATCATTTGGATCCTAAAAAGTATTCTTAGAACTAAAGATGAACAGTGTGATGGCCTAGAGGTGAAGATGCCCGCCTCTAACTCAGAAAGTTGAGAGTGAAATCCTTGGCAGCAGCAGATGTTTCTCTATCAAGACACAAAGAAAAAATATCTGCTGCTAACTCAGTGTAGGTGTCAGGAAGGGCATTCGGCCGGTAAATACTCAGCTCCACTCAGTTGCCCTGACTCCACCCCAAAACAAGGGATCAAAGGGTCATAAAAAGAAAAAAAAACCTTAGAACTAAAGATGATGCTGGAGGCTGTTGCACTGTTTTGCAGCATGCTAGATTCCCCTTTTAATAAAGTTTGCTTTATATGTTAAATATCATGTGGGAGGTGCTCCAAATGTTCACTACCAATAAGCATAAAATCCAAAAAGCATAAAAATGAATACTACATTTTTATTCAAGTGTAAAAGAACATTTTATGAATTTATAGACATATCAATTCAAGTGTTTATTTTAGTCACAGAAGAATATGATTAGAAGTAAATATGCACCACAGCTCCATTTTATTAACACTCTTAATTGCTTCCAGAAGGATTGTGATTTTTCTCCCCTTCAAACTAGGCATCAAAGGCAATTAGAATATTAGTTCCCATACTGATAGCAGTTGCTCTGCAGTTGCTCTGTGCTTATGCTTTGTTGATAGTATCCACATACAAATTGAAAAAACCACATCTATTCTTTTAGGGCACAAAGCAGTTCAAATGTTTGAACAAAATCCATATTATGCTTGGAAATAAACAAGCAAATGACACACACTGCTAGACCATCTCCTTGCATCTCAGTATCTTCTGAACTTTGATTTTATAAACACATCACTCTAGGTATATTTTGATATATAAAATTGATTGAGTTGCATCCTCTTTTAATACTTTCTTTCTATCTCTCTGAATCTCTGTAAAGTAGAACTGGAAGAATTCTGCTCAGACCATGGAAAGTGGTTGAGGGTGGGGAGTCCAACAAGATTCCTTCTTATTTCTCAGGTTATTTAATTTCTAAACGAAGTCATTGGGAAGATTCATGCATGGGCTTAGAGCAAGCTGCTGCCAGTATGCTGATGATCTATTGCTCTACTTTTTTTGCTGAGAATTCACAACTGGATGTGTCAATTAAAAAATGCAAGTAGAAAAATAGGGACCACCTTTGATGGGAAGGTAACAGTGTTCCGTGCACCTTTGACATTTAGTCATGCTGGCCACATGACCACAGAGGCGTCTTTGGACAGTGCTGGCTCTTCGGCTTTGAAATGGAGATGAGCACCGCCCCCTAGAGTGGGGAATGACTAGCACATATGTGCGAGGGGAATCTTTTCCTTTATATGCACCTAACAGCTTTTAAGTTGCTCTGCTTTTCCCATAGCAACCACAACAACAAAACGCTGATAAACCTTGCCTAGATATTGTTACACTTTATGAAAAGCTTATAAAAACTTTTTTTTAAATTTCAATTTGTAAAAACATTTTGTTGACAGATTTTGTTGTTGTTCTATGGGATAATTGTAATCTACTTAGAACCAGAAAGGGGGGAGGGAAGTATATACAATTTTTACAGTTAATAGAATATAGAATACACACACACACACGGTAAGATACTATAAAATAAAATAAAAAACATAATATAAAATAAAATCACATCCTTAATTGCTGGAATATTGCAATATTACTATTTGTTGTTAAATATAGAACTTATGTAGCACATTCAATTCCACAACAAATTTTAGATAACACATTGATTGTAAGGACTAAATTTAAGATAATAAATTAATAGTTTTGCCTCCAAAAATAGTGAAGGTGTTTGTGTGAGCTAGAACAAGGCTCTCTACTAGATCAAAACAAAGGCTTCCTTAATCTAGTATTTTCTCCCACAGTGGCTTTTCAAAAGGTTCATTTCTTTCCCCATCTTGCCCCCAGGTGAGTCATTAAGAAGTGGCAAAAGGAGAAAAACCAAACCTTTAAACATTTTTAAAATCTGATGTTATCATTATGAATATGTTTACATTATTTTGTTTGAGATTTTAATGGCTTTTTTACTCTGTGTTTATAGACTGCTTGATACTCCCATCAAGCTAGGGAAGTGGGTTGTAAATTTATTTAATAACAAATTAAAAAAATAATCTGTCCAGGCTGTGATCTCTATGGACAGTGTGAGTACATCATATGATGAGTCTTCAGATGGAAATTAGTACAGTAAAGGATTCAATCTCCTCCAGTAATATGTCCAAAAACAAAACATTTAATACGAACAGTAAAAACAAACTTGTCAGTTGTCTTTATTTTCCAGCCACTTCCAAAAATTTCATTCCTTTCACATGTTTCTATAACAGTGGAAGGATTCCATAGAAAGGAATCCTATAAAATAAAAATGTACTGAATTGTCTTGTGCCGTATTCTCTCTGATGACTTTAGAGTTCTATCATCATCAACATCATCGCCAATTTTATCTGAAAGGGTACGAAGAGGACCTTCTGGTGCACACACAACGAGGTTACAGAGCTTAGTAAGTTTACCTGATCAATTCTGACCACCTCCTTATTTGACTCCTTTAAATAGCCTGGGAATGTATTTAACACCTAGTGAACTAAACACATGGAGAGAGACCTTCGTATGAAAGCTATTATCATATTCATTTCTTTTACACTTCTGAGAACATTGCTTATGGCACCTTACAAATTCCTGTGAATTTTCTTTTTAGTACCTTCAATAGAGGGTGTGAAAGAGAACATGATCAAAATTGATGCTGAAATATCTCCATGGGCAAAAAAAAAATGTCTAAAGGAGAAGAAATAGAGTTTTAACCTTTGCTTGCCAACTGTGCCTTCCCATAAGCTTGGTTTCTTACAGATCTTTTGAATGGTAAATCCCACCACCATCTCTTAATGTGGCCATTGATCACCCTGATGATGGAGCTGGTCATGTAAATATTTAGAAGGCACAGAACCAAGAAAGAGTAAAGAATATAGCCTTAATTTGTTTTGTTAAATGGTGAAGAACTTTACCTAATTATCCTTCTAATACTCTGGGGGTGTCTAAGGACACCACATAAAAGTCAAAAGAGGGAAGTCATCCTGGAAGAAAACAACAGCAAACATTTCCATAATATTTCCAAAAAAAGGTACAGTATGTCTGTAACTCATGATTAGCCAAGTTCAAGCAAGATTTTAGATCTATTAATTGCACAAATAATGGCAATATATCCAGGGAATAAATAATACCAATCTTTAACATTAAGACTTTTTGTCTCCCTTATGCTTAGAACCTCCCACAGGCGATTTAAATATATATATATATATGTAAATCTCAAATTTTGATTTATGACATTGAAATTTATGTGGTTTGGCTCTACAGCCCAAACCAGCCCCTAAGAATATAAGAATTTCACCTGGATGTTTTTAAGTGATCTAAACCTATTAATTCATTTCCCAATATACCACTGAAAGAGAAGGGGCTTGGGCTAGAGCTACTATGGAGTAAATTCACACCGAACTCTGTTGTTTTATTGTCCCATTCCTCTTGAAATGCACAACTGCATTTGATGTATGGGGATTAATTGCAAAAATTTAAACTAAATATGATAGAAATTTAACTTATTTTTATTTGTTCTGTTCTCTTTTTCTCTGTTCTATCCCATTAATTGTCATTTAACCATGGCACCTCAAACATATGGCTTGCTAATCTTTTGTTCTAATAAAAACAATTTCTATATGATGGTCAGGTACCACTTTTTTTTTAAATTGAGGTTTATAATCTTTGTCCTCTAAATGTATTCAGAGTTAATACAAGGGTCTTCAGATTTCCCTTTGAGTTAAACAATTAAATAACACCACAGTAGGATTTGCTTCAGAGCAAACATCCAGCCAGCTGGCTGGCTGGGAATGGATCTCTGAGGTTTTAATGAAGGAGTTCAGCTCTCTTTAAAGGTGTCAGGGACTGATCAGTGGCAGCCATCTTCACCTCACCTATCTTACTTGCCCACCCTGTAATCCATTCAGTCCAGATTTCAAAATTAACAAATCCACATCCTTTTATCAAACAATACAACAATACAACTTGGTTTTGAAACATATTCACCTCATAAAGGAAATGATTGCCTAGAGTAATTTTAATGTTTAAAACAACTAGCTGAGCCCATTAATTACCAGTGTTTTTAATATTTATTTACCTAGTTCTCTCATTACATTGATCCTAGCCTTGCTGATTACATTTTTAAAAAGCTGAAAGAAAATGTTTGCAGATTCCCCCCCCCCCAATGCTTTGATATCTCTAACACTACATCAATTGCTTTGTTGGTAATGTACATCTGTACTCTAACGAACTTCTTAAGTGCTTTATTGTGTATCCTGAAATAAAAATAAAAAGTGAAGTCATACTTATTAGACAATAAATGATTGATATTGCTCAAGAATATTTTTATTCACTTCACATGCGACATCTAATTGTGTTTATTATTTTATTACTCATTTGTTAATATATGAAATCTTTACACTGGAGTGAAAAAAGAGCTACATGGCAACTAATAGCAATTAAATCTTTCACTAAAGTATCAACCAGTAAAATGGTTAAACTGCAAAAAACAAGAACCCAGAAGAAAACAAAAGGAAGCAACTTGGGTACCTTTGAAGCAGTCAAAGCATCTGGCCCATATTGAGCTTTCAAAATATATTTAAGATTAATATATTGCCATTGTTGTGAATAGAAAAACCAAATTCAATTTGAAGTTGTCTTTAAGTAAATTATTATGTAATATTTTTAAAAAGTATTTTTCCCAACTTCAAATTGAGTTTTCTAATTAAACATTTTATCATCTTCTGTACCTTCTATAAGAACATGAGACTGCTTATTACCTAGTATCTAGTAAAGTACCCTAAAATTCTGGGTTTAAAAAAACAACCACAAACATAATCAAGTACCTGAATAATATAATTCCATACTACACAAAAATCCACTAAGAGTAAATAATAAAAGAGAAACAGGTAATAAACACCTTCATATTTCTGTTGCAAATATACAAAATATATATATAAAATCCATCCAAGTCATTATAATTGTGGTCCCTTACTCTGATGTTTCATTATTTTAACATTATCTGTAAACATGGCAATTGACAAAGCATTGCTACCAGACAACATATTCTGATATATTTTATATATAACAACCTTTTTTTTCAGACCAGTGTGATACTGTCCAAAAACCAGAAACACTGTTTGCCTCAGTGACTTTGTAACAATTTTATGTTGTCTCGTTTTATTTAAAATAGAAACTAATAAATTCTGTGTTTACTGGTAGCATTCTGGTTGTTGATCATAATGAAGATTACAATATATACATATTGCAGCAGGCATACATAAAGTGGTATTTCACATAGATCCATGCCTCCAGTGAGAGTGTATTTGAATACATTTCCTGCAGCCCAGCCCAGTTGATTCTCCTTGTATCCTTAGCAAAGAAAGTGTGAATTTCTGGGTAATTAAACTTGGATTGGCATCTCACTGAGACTCTATAATGCATGGGCATCCCAAAATATAGCTTTCTTCAGGTATAGATTCAAGCTGCATCCGTGTGAGACATATTTATTTCTTGCTAAGGGACAAAGATAACTGCATTTTCAAACTGATCTTATTTTGTATTTGAAAGCCAGTTAATAGGTTATTTTTGCAGCTGGTGTTTCCCCTTGCAGATAATGTATATGCATATTTGCAATCATGTGAATGAAGTAACTGAGTCACTGGTGCACTGGTTTTAACATCAGTGCAGTTTTTGCAGCCAAAGAACACCAGATGCAATTAATTCTTGGGTTGTGATGTCCATGGTGGCCACTGGCATATACATCACTGAGGACAATTACATAAAAGCAGATATAGCACTATAAAAATGACAGGCCTGATTTAGTTGTCTAATTTGTTTTGTGTAAGAGAAAGCAGTGAATTATCTGTCTGTTGACAAAAGTAGTTTAGAGCCAAATGACTAGACTTGCAAAAAAAAATAAAAAAATCTAGCCCCTAGGCAGTTTACAATGCATCTAAAACCTTTTGGGAAGACATTCTCTGTGGGCAGAAAAAGAAAGTGGCTGTTAGGTTCTGGACCACAGCAACAAGCTTGCCCAAGTCCTGGCTGTATGTAATCCTTCGAGCTGGCTGAAAGTCTAAACCCCTTCTTTTCTTTACAACTAAAGAGCTAGTTCCAGCTCCCTTCAGACTTAGGGAGAGTACAAGACTCTCATTCTTCTTGAATGAATGATGTTCTCAAATAAAAATAGCTCACCAGAGTAACAAGCTGCAGGTTTAGAGGATGCCAAGCACTTGCTCCCTCCCACTCTGCCTCCCTGTTTTCCTACAGTGGTGTAAAGAAATGCAGAGCTTTTAATCCCTTATTGCTAGTTGAACTTCAACAGGCTTAGCCTGACTTTTCAAGCAATGCTGAATAGCAGTGCAACTTCCATTCCATTGCAGCAACATCTACCTGTTTCATTATTTCCCCCAAATTGGTACAGGGCATATAAATAGGCATGCCAAAAAATTGTTGTTGTTGTTGTTACTGCCATTTGAGACAAATGTATGGCGAGGGAGTGGGAGGCTGCATCATAAGCCCAAAGGCACCTTTTGGGTCAATGCATGAAAAGTCAAAGATTTTGTCAGTAATGAGATCAAAAGTTCACATAACCCTTTGTACAACACAGGAGAATTCTTTTGTTGAGTCTGGAGCTGTCTAATGCTAATTTTCTTAGCAGAAAGATAGTGTAGGGCATTCCAAATAAAACATCAGCTCAAGTAGAATAGCTGGTTTTTAATGTTGCTGGCTTGATTAGGACATTGCTAGAACCAACAAAAATATCTGGGGAGCAAAGTTAATTACATATATTTTCATTTTATTTTGTTTGCTCACTAAATTTGCCTTTTGATCTTTTAGCTATCTGGAATAGCTGAAGTTTCTGTCACCATAATCACCACATTAGGAAGATGGAAATGGGGCAAAAGTGAGTATAAAATTGATAAAGGAGGTATTGTATTTGTTAAAGGATGACAAATGTTTATAAGTATAGTTAAGAAGTCAAAAAATTACAATCCCAAATCCAAGAAGGAGAACTGACTGTTCTCATCTGTGTCAAAAAGGTCAGAAATAATTGCTGGTGTTGGATTTAGATTTGTCTGTTTTGTCTACTCCTAAGGAAGGTTTATGAAGCAGAGAGCCCCTTCTGACCTATTTGTGAATATTCATATAAGCTTTCACTTTGCATCATAAAACAAAATAGATTATTCATTTAGAACTGGAGTACAAGTGGTATGGTTAACAGGATACAGATAGTCTGCCAGAAGCCCTTTTGTGGATCCAACAGCCCACTAAACTGGGCTGAGATTAGATGGGATTGGGCATAACAAAAATTTGCCTTCTTTTTTGTTTGTTTGAGTGGTTTCTTTGGTTGTTGTTATTTTTGAGGATGGTTAAGAGACATCATGGATTCCTCAAACCATTTCAACCCTTCCCAAAAACATCCCTCCTAGATTCTGGCTTGATGTAACTTTTGGGTGGATGGAGGTTGCTTATTTCTGTTTAGAACCATAGGTACAAACTACCCTCTAACATCTGCAAATGAGCCATATGGGTTTAATCATGGAAGAAAAGTTTCTGCTTGATACAGACAAGATTTGGCTTGTAGTCTTATATGCACAAATGTATATAATTAATTTAGTCTCAAGAAAATGAGAGACGTTCCCTCCAAATGAAGCCAGCAAAATATTATTCTGTAAATTATTGCAATCTATCTTTTTCTGATAAACAAATTACAGTATTGTACCTCTTACAATTTTGCTGCCACACAAATGGGTACGGCACAAAATGTTGTGTTCTGTCTTTTAAATGCAACTTGGCTCCTTGTTAAAATAAACCCAGAAGGGTATACCTGGGCTGCAGATGGAAGATTAAGCTATAATTAAAGTCAATATGAATGCCCATCCCTGCTTTGCCAAGTAATATATATTTCAGTCAGAATACTTTGGGGATTTCTCTCCATGCGGCCGATTCCTGGCCCAATCAGCGTGTCTTTCCCTTTGATATTCCCACAGTGTTCACAGATACCCTCAAACACACACAGCTCAGGGTAATATGTCTCTAATGCAAGGAAATCAATGGGAACGCCGCCTTTTTCGCCTGACAGTATTGTCAGGCTGTATTATCTGGTTGAGGCTGTGGCTTCAGTTCATAGCAGTCGTCAGTTAAATTTCCCTTTCTGAAGCTGAGCAAAGTGTGGTAATGTCACAGCCACAGGCGACTGCTGCTCATACGATGGTTTACTGGTAAGAGTTTAGCCTCCTGGCTTGTCATAGTGTATATATCTCAGGGTCTTCTTTTCCTTCATAGTCAGAGATTTCCAAGAATGTTGCCTGGAGCAGTCATGGGATGCAAAAAAAGAGAGATTTTTGTTCTGCACTTAGCAACATTACCACACTTCACACACCCTTTCAGATGAGAGGGGAAATTTAACTGACTGCTCTGAACTAGAGATACCAGATAATACACTCTGACAGTGCTGTGAGAAAAGCTGGCAAACCTACTAATTTATATTTTAGTATCCCTGCACTCAACCTCATGGATTATCTTTTGCTAAACATTAGAGAGATCACAACAAGGCCTGAACCAAAAGAAAAGAACACAGGATTATAGCTTTACCTCAGAGAAGGGAGAAAAAGAAGGTGCCACTTGGATCCTGAACAAAAAAAACAGTGGCAAAGGTTTTTGTGGCCAAGCATATTATCCTGCTTTAAACTTAAGTCTGCTGTTGGAACAACAACCTTATAGAATGAGTGTGGAATTTTGTATACTTTCCTTTTTACAAGTTTATACTTTCAACGTCATGTGTCTAGACTACTGCGGTGCACCCTGAATGGGCCTTTGAAGGCCATTCAGAAGCTGCTACCGGATCACAATGTAGCAGCCTGAGCAATGTCAGGAGCCTAATGCTATGACCACATGAACACCTATTCTGCAGGCCTTGCACTGGTTGCCAATAGGCTTCTTTCGTGATTGCTGACAACTAAGAACCTTAAGATGCTGTACACATACACACACACAAATTACATTAATCTACATCATTCTGACTAATTTTCCTTTTATTTCACTCCAGCATGGCTTTCCAAAAAATGGAAGGAAACCTTTAAATTCCAGGGAAATCTTTAAATAGAAAACTGATAAAAACTACTTTGTCTGGATTGCCACAATCTGAACTGACCACTAGATGTCAAAATAGAGGAGGAACAAAGCTCTTTGCTGCCATCCTCTGGTTATAAGGATTTCTGCAGCCCTGGATATAGCCAATATAGCAGCCCTAAAGGGATAATTATTTCCATAAATACAAAGCATACTTGCCATGAGAGTTGGGAAAAGAAAGTCTACCACAACCTTCAGGAGGTAGTGACAGCCATGTTCAATTGTTGAGCAAGTTGCAATCTCAGCTTTTATCAACTCTGTTTGTCATGCAAGTGATATTTGAATAGAATAAGACTGTAAATAGCCTGCATATGCCCTCTTCCTGTTCCATGAGATTTCTCCTTCAAGCATTAAACAGACTCTAGCTCCACCTTTGCTTCTATAACAGCATTATGTACAGTAGTTTCAGGTCATTATTAGATCAAAAATGAAACAGTCTGAGTTTTAGAAGCTGGACCTTGGAAAGTATCAATACACTACTGAAACTCTCATTGCCATCACCTTAAACTGTGTGAAATGTGCATCATAGGGCATTATTTCTCAAGATAATTCCCATATTCTATTACAGGAATATACCGTAGTACCAGGTAATTCATGTTAGTGATTTTAGATATTTTAGCCATTTGCTTTTGTATTATTATACATTTTATGTTTTACTCTGTTACAAGCTGTGACTATTAAGAGTGGGAAAGACGTTTGACAAATAAATCACAATAGATAATAACAATTATGCCTAAGATAACATCACTTTTGTCACTTCTCAAAAACTCTTCCTGAGTTTGTGGGAAACATCTGTACCAGTATCTGCCATTGTGACCTTCAAGAATGACCATTGTTCTTAAATCATTAAGTAATTAAGATCTCCTTTTTTCTTTACTTACCTTGATTTCCAATTTATTTACATAGCTGGATTCTCATGGAGTTCTCACCAGCCCTACTTTTTTTTCAAAAAAAAAAAGATCAAAATATGATTGACTGCAATAGCTAAGCTTCAGATGAGATTAAGGCCTTGTTGGCTTAGGTTTTGAGTGATTTTATTGACTGCTTGATTGTTTCCAAGGTTGTGAGTTTGCTTAGTTTGAATCCACATCTTTAAAACAAATAATGCTCTCATAATGAGAAAGTCTCATGTCTCCTTGATCTGCCATAATCAAGCTCTCACATGCTGTAATTGTAGAATGCAGCAGAATTGATGAAATATACCAATAGCACTTAGACTTACATACTGCTTCAGAGTGCTGTGCAACCCTAAGCAGTTATACAGAGTTGGCATATTGCTCCCAACAATCTGGCTCCTCATTTTACCCACCTTGGAAGGATGGAAGGCTGAGTCAACCTTGAGCCAGTGAGAATCAAATTGCCGAACTGCAGGCAGCTAGCAGTCAGCAGAATTAGCCTGCAATACTGCATTCTAACCACTGTGCCACAATGGCTATTATACCGGTAACTAGAGACACCATTGGAAAACTTTTTTTGAACATTTATATTAATAACTCAACTACAATACCAGTAAGCTCATTTAGAAAGTAGTAGTTCTACGAAGTAATTTGCTGCTTTTATAATTCGTAAAGCATCCATAAATATGGAACCCTTGTGTTACACAAAGGAAATTGACTGCTGACCAGGATCCTAGTTAGAAACTGAACCTAGCTCTTATACATGTTATTCAAGTATACCATTTTCAAATATGTAGACTAAGGTGATTTTGTATATCTGTAGGTATCTTCATAGAGATAGTCACCATCCTTGTCAAGCAGCCCATAAGATATTATGTTTCGTAGCACAGTCAGCCACGTGTTTGGACTGGATATGACATTTTTATCCACCTACCAAATCTTTATTATTCCAAATTCATCACACAGTCAGCCAGATGTTCAGGCTGGATTTGACATTATTATCTCTTTTATTCATTAAACATGAAACTCAGTCAACTGAACATTTAAAAATGCATCACAAATATCATTGACTGGCACTGATGGTTTATACGGGTTGCTGCCAGCATCCTAGGTATCAACCAAGTATCTTCTTAAAATGTATGAGGTTCCGAGTAGTGTAGTCTTTTGCAGTTACAATAGTGTTACTGCAGGAAGCTGCAATTCCTTGATGTATTTTGTAAAATTCTTGGACATGGTACCAAGTGCTCCGATGACAATGGGTATCATTGTTACATGTTTCATCCATAATCGTATAGTTTCAATGGCCAGGTCACAATTTTTTCTAGTTCTTTACTTCAACTCTAGTGTCTCCTGGTACAGTGATATCATAAATTGTATGCTTCAGTTTTTGACAACTGTGATAGCTGGCATGTTGTGTTCCAAATGGCGATCCATCTATATCCGAAATTATTGTGGCTTGGGTTAGTTTTGAATCCTGGCAACTGCCTGAACTAGTTCCTGCAGTTCTCTTAGCAAGATTGCATATGTGGTTGGCCTTTGCCTGCTTCCTAGGGCTGAGAGACTGTGATTGGCCCAAGACATTTAACTGGCTTTATCCTTAAGGCGGGACTAGAACTCACAGTCTCCATGTTTCTAGCCTGATACTAACTGTTAAAGTAGATGTTAACCACTTCATTGTACTGGCGCTAATGTAAATTTGGAAAATCAAAATACCTTCTATTTTGCCAAAGAAACATTTTCCATGAATAACTGAATAACAGAGTTGGAAGGGACCTTGGAGGTCTTCTAGTCCAATCCATACTCAAGCAGGAGACCTTGTACTGTAGCATTCTCACTGCCATGCTTACTTTATTTATTTATTTTTATTTATTTGATTTGTCAATCATTTACAAGATAATAAATAAACATGAGTATGAACAAAGGAAATGGGTACAAATAAATGGTGACAGTAGGACAGGGATTGTAGGCACAACGGTGCGCTGATGCACGCCCCTTACAGACCTCTTAGGAATAGTGTGAGGTCAATAGTGGACAGTTTAAGTTTAAAGTCATGGGGGTTTGAAGATGTAACAATAGAGTCAGGTAGCGCATTCCAGGCATTGACCACTCTGTTCCTGAAGTTGTATTTTCTGCAATCATTGAGCTTACATTGAGTTTGTGTCTGTTGTGTGCTCTTGTATTATTGCAGTTGAAGCTGAAGTAGTCATTGACCGGTAGGACATTGTAGTGGAATGAAATATAACTTTCATTCTAGAAGCTGTAAAATAAATTATCTCTTGTGAGCATGGTTTTATTATGCCAAAATTCAACAAATTGGCAGGAACCTGAGAAAGCTTCTGTTCATTCCACAAGCCAAATTCTTAAATCTGTTGCTTAAACTACCCCAAACATAGTTAAAGTCAATGACTCACTTGACTTTATGGGAGCTCTCTGAGATATCTTTCTCAGGATCTCCTTGTCATGTTGATTGAAGCAATATTTTCATATCCAAATCTTTTGTACTGTACTATGCAAATCAAAATAATGATAAAGATAATTTTGATTTATTTTATTTTTATGCAGCTCTTCCTCCAGAAAAAATCCAAGAGTGAGAGACAAAATAAAAAAGAATTCAAGCTTGCTGTGTCAAATATTTAGTTTTATTTGTTTAGATTGTAGGGTACTATGGCTATCCGTGGATGTGCAGGCTGGTGGTATGGAGAAGAAAGAGAAATCTAGAAAGAGTGTAGAGAAGAGCAATTAAGATGATTAGGGGATTGGAGGTTAAAACATATGACGAATGGTTGCAGGAACTGGGCATGGCCAGTCTAGTGAAGAGAAGGACCAGGGGAGACATGATAGCAGTGTTCCAATATTTGAGAGGCTGCCACAGAGAGGAGGGGAGTCAATCTATTTTCCAAAGCACCTGAAGACCAGACAAGGAATAATGGATGGAAACTGAACAATGAGAGATTCAACCTGCAAATAAGGAAATATTTTCTGACTATGAGAGCAATCAACCAATGGAACAGCTTGCCTTCAGAAGTTGTGGGAGCTTCATCATTTGAGACTTTCAAGAAGAGATTGGACTGCAATTGGTCAGAAATGGTGTAGGGTCTCCTGCTTGGGCAGGAGGTTGGACTAGATGACCTACAAGGTCCCTTCCAACTCTGTTAATCTGTTAAAAAATAGTGAAATATGCATCATGACATCACAATATACATTTTGCAGAGTTTTGCAGAGTTTATATGTTGATATGTTGCATACAAGTACATAAAGGGTAAAGCTTGTGTTGTGATGCCGTGGTGGTAATTGTGTTATTTTGACAAAAACTCAACCAGTTATGGGCACAGAAGAAAGTGCAAGAGGTGGAGAGAAGACAGTACACTTTTTGCTTTTGATCACCATAAAAAAGGAATGTATCGGACAGAGAAAAACATATTTCCCATATCTCCAAATCTAAGATCATTGCATGAACCTTCTTGCTTAAGAGTCACTCTGAAAGTGAGATGGGCAGTATCCATATCTGATAAACTCTTCCATCATTCTGTTATTTTGTCAAATCCTAGTTTGCTGTTAATGGTTCATCAGACTGCATGCTTCTCTTTGGAGGAGAAAATGGTGTAAAGAGGAAAATCCTTTGGATCAGCCATGTTGGGGATGAGGTTAGAAGGAGCTTATTCTCAAGAGGGATGGGCTAAGAAGCAGTCAGCCCCCTAAAGCATGCACCACTTTCTCTGCATAAAAGCATGGTTTTTTCCCCCGTTCTGCTTTTAATGCAGAGAAGAAAAAAAGAGCACACCATTCACATGAAAATGGAACAGATCCCTGTGGTGATAAAAAAAACTTGTAGAATGATACATATTTAATGACCACATAAAGGGGAAAGATGCATTTACACAGGAAATGAGTTAAATAACAGATTATATTTAGGATTTATACATGGGGAAAGAGTACTGGTATTTAAAAAAAGGAGAGTAATTAAGTTGCCTTATCCAAAGACAAGAACACTGATAAGATTAGAGGCACATCCACATGAAGAAAAGATGCCAGTATTTCAGACATTAGAGCTTTCTATATTTTGAAAATGACTTGGGAAAAGTCCTTTTCCCAACCTCAAGCAAGTCCAACACTTTCCCCCAGTTATTCACCAAAGCAGCCTGACATTTTTCTGACTGAAACTAGTCTTAAAAAACATGTGGCAGCTTTATGGGTCACTGTCCTATGACAGCAATTCCAAGTGGAGGAAGTCAGGCTTAAATGAGAGCCAGTTTTGGTCTAGCAGTTAAGATGCCAGGCTGAAAAGCAGGAGGCTATGAGTTTTAATCCCACCTCAGGCATGAAATCCAGCTGGGTGGCTTTGGCCTAGCCATCCTCTCTCAGCCCAACTCCCCTCACAGGGTTATCATTATGGGCAAATAGGAAGATAAAGGAGTATCGGATATGTTCACCACCTTGAATTGCTTATAAAAGTAATAAAGCAGAAGAAACCAATCTAATAAACAATGAACTAAATCAAAGGTTTTTTTTTACTGCATATATCAATTTTACTGCAATGCAGGAATGAGACAATTCAAAATAGTAAGTATAGTAAGCCGAAAAAGCTTACTATAGGACCCTAAGATTCGATCTAGACCACGAGTGTCAAACTTGCCATGTCACATTGCTGTCATGTAGAATTTCATGACATTTTTCCCATTCCCAGAGCTCAGGTGGCCATGGTCTGTGTGTTACGCATCCGACCCAGGGGCTGCCAGTTTGAAGCCCCTGAATTCTAGACAAATCCAAGATTCAGGAATTGGAGCTGAGTATACTCTGATAATAGTTCAAAGTTCATAGAATCAGAAGCACCACATGTTCAGGAAGTCAGGTCCAGGACTGGTTTGCCAGCAGACATAGTTTTTCATTTATACCACTGACCCAGGCATGCCTACTTTCTTAAGCCATACCTCTTTTCTTTCTTTCTTTCTTTCTTTTTTTTGGAGGAGCTTCATTGAATGTCTCTGTTGATTCTTGGATCTTTTCCTATGTAGACATTGAAACAGCTGACTCAGTTTGCTACTGGCTTTTACAACAGATGGCTAATTACTTGTTGCTCCAGATCTGTAGGCTCATTCTCCAACAGGTCCCGCCATTTGTGAGCTGAGTCTCATCTCCATATATCTGGGAGTCTGCTGGCTCCTGAGTTCAAACATCAGAATTTGTCAAGCATTTTTCCCCAGAGTCTGATTCTTCAGAGAGGTCTTTAGCAGTTACTTTAATAAGCCAACTCCTTAAAATGGCTGCATCTATTTCCACACTAGTCATACAGTAGCTTCTTTAATGAGTCACAGAGAGTGCTTATGAAAGGCATGAAGCATTTTCTACAGATCATTTTAGATGCATCTACAGCCCTAACAGAAATCAATAAAACCTGCCTGAATATTATAATATTATAATATTAGAACATTATTACTAATGGAATGTATGATGAAAAGGAACAGTTTAAAATGGGAATGCAAACAAATGTATGGCCATAGAAGTATTTCCATACAGAATGTATGAATTTTGGATTTGGAAGTTATTCACCTATCTGTTACAAACTAGATTTGAAATGTTTGGGGGGGGGGAAGTAACATGCCACTACAGTGTACTTAGCAGTTAAACATTTTGTAACAGAGAGTATTAGCAAGATTGCAAAATGATATGCCTGAAAGTGAGGCTATAGGCTCCATGTAGAACTACTAACTGAGATGGAGTGGGAGATATCATTGTTCCTAGCAGCACTCAGATTCCAAACTCCACCCCCCCAAATCCTGAATCCCAAACAGCATCCCTAAATAAAGGCTGCACCCATATTGGCACTCAAGACTAAAGAGGCAAGCAACTTTGGAGAAAGAACTGCCTGTATTGTAATAAGCACTAGTTGGGAGACCAACTGCAGGGTTTTTGAAAAGGAAGCCAAAATATTAGTGCTTAATTTGACTCCTTTCTTTTTAAAGTAGCCATTTCTGTAGGTGACTTTTGTTTTGCTGTATGGATTTTTATACACTATTGTAATGTTCTGGTTTCAACATATGGACTAGATCAGTGGTGGGATTCAAATAATTTAACAACCAGTTGTCTCCCCTAATGATTTCTTCCAACAACCAGTTCATCAAACTGCTCAGAAAGTTAACAACCGGTTCTCCAGAAGTGGTGTGAACTGGCTGAATCCCATCACTGGACTAGATAATGTTCCTCTCCTCTATTTTCTGTGTAGCTTGTTGATTACAGAACATAAAATAACACTAGCATGTCCTATTTAGTGGAATAACATTAAGACTGCAATGGTGTTTCATATTATTTGTACAAAAACCAACTTGCTGGAAAATAGGCCATTAAAATACATGGATGTCCCAATCGCTACTTCCACAAAATGGAGTATAAATGAAATGGTCTCCATTAATGTGCTGATGTTGGGATATGTTCTGGCAAGACAAGATGTTGATTATTTACCAGCAGAACTTTGTATCCAAATTGGTATTTGGCTTTCCCTGCTTCTGCTTTCCTCTCAGCTTTTATTGCAAGGATGAATCCCATAAAAATATTTAGGCAATAACAGATATTGAGAAATTACATCTGGAAAATATCAGTGTGCATGTCACCTAATCACAGGATGGCTGCATGCCGCAAGAGATTCTTTATCCATCCTTGAAAAGACAAATCAAGCTTAATGGTGTCACGAAGGCACAAGACACAAACTCTAGAGAGGGAGCTATTCCATGGCAGCAAAAAAGTGCCAAGTCTGGTGGTTTTATCTTTAGAGATAAAGAAATATCTTATGGCATCAGTTGCACTGAAACAAACCATTCACGTTTCCTAAACCTTTGTCAGATAATTCACTTAGATTCCTAGGACAAATATGGCTGCTACTTTAAACATGACAAAATTGCTCAGTGTTGTCATTGTTTTTTCAATGGGCAGTCTCAGGCTAAATAATTTTGTGTGTGCCTGCATGACAAATCAGTTCCCGAGTGGGGTAGCAAAGGATTTGCTGTCACTTCCCTTGTTCCTGCCAAAAGCAAACAGATGAACATAAACTGTATTACTTACCTACCCAAGAACTGGTTCTGATTAATGTCTGCTGAGGTCTAAGGGTCCTGAAAAACTGCATGATGGGGTATAGCTTTTGTGGAGGAGAAAGGTAAAGGAAACTTTCCAAGAATGGATGCTGGAGCTACAAGCCAGAAAGGGCCTGCCTCAAATTTTACTCAGTAAGCCTAGGACACCTCTCATTTATTCATTCATATTAGACAAGACAGTATCAACAGTAGAGACTTTCAAATTTCTAGGTTCTATAATATCTCAAGACCTAAAATGAACACCTAGTATCAAAAACGTCATCAAAAAAGCACAACAAAGAATGTTCTTTCTGCGCCAACCCAGGAAGCTCAAACTGCCCTAGGAACTGCCGATTTAGTTCTGCGGAGGAATTATTGAGTCTGTCATCTGCACCTCCATAACTATCTGGTTTGGTTCTGCAACCCAACAAGACAGACACAGACTTCAGAGGATAATCAGAACTGCAGAAAAAATAATTACT
>JANHFT010003155.1:86870-97156 GCA_032467955.1 Pseudoxenodon macrops | reverse complement strand
GGCCTCCAGGGAACAGAACCAGTTCTAATGACATCACCAGCTGCCCTCAACCTACTCTATAGAACCGGTAGGATTTCGCCCCTGTTATAGACTAACATTTAATTCTCAATAACTTTGATCGTAAAATCTAAAGTATATCCAAATTCACTTCTAAACTCATTTAAATCAAAGTCCTGGGACAATATTGGGTTGTCCATGAGGGTTTCTCCAGTATTGTACTAATTCTCATGGCCTCCTCCAAAATTTAACAATCTAAAAAGAGCCCACAGTTTGCTTCAAATTTTATTTGCATATCTATGTGTTGTGATTCTTTCTACTTCTGATACCTTATGCAAAGACATAGCTCTCCAGAGAAGGATGTTGTTCTGTAAAAGGTAGAAGAAGAAAGAAGAGGACAACCATAGCAAAGTGGTTTAGTTACAATGGCAATGAGTGCACCATCAGAAGACCTGAAATACTGGGTTAGGTCTTTTACTCAACATGGAGAATATCTATGAGGTTGCTAAGAGTTGACACCAACCTGATGGCACAATAAATCACTGTGAATCTTAAAAATCTTTAATATCATGAATGGAAGAGCATCAAGAGATCCCTCCTTTTTTGTGGGGGGGCGCATGGGCTTTAAAAAAAGATCAGGACCTTCATTATTGTCTCAGAAACGCTTTGTAGAGCACATACTGTATATAAGATATTACTGTCATACTGTCTCATACTAAGTTGGACAACTATATCGATTTTTAACTGCTCTTTTTAAGATTATCATGATTGTTTTGCTTTTTAACATATGCCACCCTTCCATCCAATTTTTCCCTGCAGCCATGTATTTGGCTGTAAAGTATGTTTTCCCAGCCAAGTGATTATGGCAGTTCCTTGTCAATTCAGGGGACGTTTCTTCTCATGATGCCAATGAAAATGATCCTTCATAATTTCCTATTCCTTTCTTGGAGAGCATGGTGTTAAAAAGCACCCACCTTTTTCCTCAGCACATTAATTTCATTTTCTTTTGACATCACTTCTTTCAGAGCTTCAGTACTTTGGGGAAGCCATGTGCTCTCAAATGCCTTTCCCTGTGGCTTGTATGTAAAGATTTTTAAAATAAATAAATGCAGTATGGGTTGGGCATCCACTATTTGAAGGGCTAATGGCTATTGACTATCCTCTGACAGAGATCAGGGAGACTAGCCTGAGGCCCTTCTAACTCAGTCCCAAATACACTGAATGTTAACAAACATTTCCTGCATTTGGATGGGACTGGACACAAAACAAGGCAATCAAAATGCACCGTTTAGTGTACAAATGTAGATGACAGAGTTGTGTTTAAGATAAAGAAGGCAAAGCTTTTGCATCTTACTGAAAAAGGCAGAAGAGCCCCGGGTGCTTTTGCTTCGTGATTCCACAGCAAAAAGGCGCTTGTGTCAATACAAGTCTATCTTCCCAGTTCCCAGCTGCCACACTGAATTGACCCTGTTAGCTACAGACAGAAAAGGCTTCCATTGCCAACATTTTCTCTCAAGCTCAATTGAGAGGCAAGACAACTAAGAGAAACTAGTGCTCAGGAAGGGAGCCGGCTGGATTGATAGAGAACCATCTTCATGTCCTTAGATATTTTGCCAGCTTTTCCTGCTGCCAGAAGAGAAAAAGCAATCCCATATTTAACTTAGAGGCTGTTGTCACTAAAACTACTTGAAATTCAATTCAAAAGTCTCCCAATTTGTGTTAGCAAGAACTCCATATCATTAAATATTCTCTTAGTTCTCATCAAAGCTTAAGTACTTGAAGTGAACCTTCCTTCCTTCCTTCCTTCCTTCCTTCCTTCCTTCCTTCCTTCTTCTCATCAATTGCCTTCCCTTTGCCACTCCAAGGATGTCCATGGAAAGAAACTGTCCCTCATAGAATATAAAAAGTCTAGAAAATCTGAAAATCTGACTGATGATAAATATACTGAACAATTTATTCCCCACAGAAGCTGTCAATTCTGAAATTATTCTGAAACCTTCAGTTTTCTACCATTGACCTTAATTTTTCAATTAATACTAATTATTGTTGAAATCTCTGCAAAATCAGTTCTTTAGGGTGAGGAAGTGCTGCCTAGAAATGATATGCAAGGGGAAGGATAATGATACAGCAAGACTCCAGGTTTTCTCGTGAAATACCCAACTGCAGTAGTATTGCTCTAAATATGACCAAGACTCATTGCTCTTGCCATTTGTACATGTGTGAATTTGAACCAGATGTTGCATATCATATTATTTTGCCTGCAAGGTTTGAAGAGCTATTGTCACTTTTAAAAAACTGTATACTGGTGAAATACTCATATTTACTTACTTATGAATTTCCTAAGTGACAAAGCCAAACAAATTTTATACATCTTGAAGCTCTCCTTGGACAGTATCAGAATAAAGGTGAAAGCACTAACATTGGCATAGCAAAGGGCAATGTAAGATTTTTCCTGTCAAGTAGACCAGACCTAGATGCCAGAGTAAGAATGCTAATACTATGTTGATTATACGGTTACAGCAACAAAATATTGCAAAGGGCCAAGTCTGAGATGCCTACTCAAATTTCATTTCTGCCCCAGATTCAGATTCCTTTTGTCTATTGCTTTGGTTGCTGTTCTTCCTTCTGTCCATCAAGGTTATTCCTTCTTTCCACTACAATCCCATTCATAATCTGGGAAAGAGATGAATTCAACATCCTAGGATGATGGCTGTGAAAACTATGAGGACATATTGCAGGCCTGTTGCAACTGAAGTAATCCAAGCAAGGCAATTAAATTTACATTAATTCTTTATATTTTCCAGTATTTACATCATTACAAAATGATGCAAATTGCACCATTTGTATTGTATCATTACCAGATGGCTGTGAATCACCACAAGTGGTATAATTCGAGACACAAGTTTGAGAGTACCAGCCTCCCCTACTGTCCCATTCAGTCAAACTTTCACAGTATAAGATTTTATGGGTGAGTGATGATTTGAAGTAAAGCAGAAGTTACATGTAAATGTAAACAAAATAAGGAGCTATTCTCCATCTAGAAGTAAAGTGCTAGTGATGAATGGAGGATTGTAATAAGAATAGGTCCTAATGGGATTATGAACTTGATTGCTGGCCAATATGTCTATCTGGCTTTGGTAGAGTTTTCATCTAGTGCTACCCAAAGCTGGGCTTGGAGGTTTGTGCTGGCATTACATATCCCATAGTTATTTATCTTTAAACATTCACCAATGCTGGAAATTACACCGAAGGAAGGAAGGAAGGAAGGAAGGAAGGAAGGAAGGAAGGAAGGAGGGAAGGAAGGAGAGAGAGAGAGAGAAGGGAGGGAGGAAAACATATGATTTTAACTTTGGCCATGTATTGAGAAACATATGTTAGCATTTAACTATTCATTCTTTTGGAGAAAACTGGTTAACCCCTTAAGTGTTTTGCCCTGAAGGCAGACATTAAAGGTTAATTATAACCACATGGGACAAGCCCCATGAGAACCATGACAGCATTAAACTGCTACCAACCAAGCATGCAGGATGCGTAGCCCTCCCAGGGAACCCCAAACACAAAAAGGATGCTGTCTCCTTGAATGAGTCCTGAGAAGTTAAAAACATGCACTGTGAAAAGGCACATTGCAAGTGCTCCATCCAGAGTGGGAAAAGCTTCTGGTGGAAGGAGAATTAGAGCAAATGAAAGCAATGGAACACTGTGATTGATGTAGCAGAGGCAAAGAGGTCCCTCAACAGTTTAGATGCATTTTGCAATTGAAAAGCACATTTCAAAGAGGTTGTATATGGCAGATTGAGATATAATTTTCACTTTTTTTTAATGACAATATAAATGGAACCTCATTCACCAAGCACAAAAACAGCTTCCCTGGGCATTTGATGTAAATGAAAATGTCAGCTAATAATGTTAAAATGCTAAGAAAGTTTTTGAATTTACAGATCTCTTTCCCGTGTTGTATGAGGACTGAAAAAGCATTAACAGTCTGCAGATTGTCTCAGTCTTAAGATGTAATGCAAGGCATGTTATACAGATTTTCTTTTCTTTTTTAGAAGGCTATTTAAGGCATCTTGAAATTTGTTTGAAACTTATTAAGTCTAGCTTAATAAGCTTGTTCAAGTTTCCTGATTGCATGTGATTGATTTAATGAGGGCGTTGTAATAAATGTAAGTGAAGGCAGCCTAGGGTAGTAGAGTGGCCTCCTGTAGAGCTATACTCTAGGAAACCAATGGGCAGCTGATTGTAAAAATGGCTTCCTGTCTCCCAAAGGCTACAAGATCTGGGCTTAAAATTCTAGACAACTTCTAGAAAGTGGTAAAGAATTAGAGTACTTATTTATTTATTCATTCATTCATTCATTCAGTTAGTTAGTCAGTCAGTCAGTTAGTCAACCATTTACAAGATAACAGGTGTAAGTATAAACATGAACATATGAAATGTGTACAAATAAATGGGACAGTAGGACAGGGACGGTAGGCACGTTGGTGCGCTTATGCATGCCCCCTTTACGGACCTCTTAGGAATGGGGTGAGGTCGACAGTAGACAATTTAAGGTTGAAGCTGTGAGGGTTTGAGGCTGTGACAATGGAGTCAGGTAGAGCATTCCAGGCATTGACCACTCTGTTGCTATAGTAGTATTTTCTGCAATCGAGTTTGGAGTGGTATCTTAGACATCTTTGCATCCTCTAGTGGTGATCTTGATTCAGGCAGCCAAGGTGTGATTGCCTGACTAAGGCTACCTTTTAGAAGTTGGGGGTTACACTTTTGTGTTTTTATATATATATCCATATCCCAAAACGTGGAAGAGGAGAAGAGAGGATTGATTGGATCTCTATTCATGGTGTAATTCCCTGCTTCTTGCTCTTATGTGACAATCTATCATATTTCCTGTTTGCACATAAAGCTGACCCAGGACGTCACCAGATGCATAGCAGAACTTCATAAGAGAATCAAATTGTTAATTATTGTTATGCTTAGACATTATTATTGCTGCAGTAACAGGAAAAGAAGCTTGTTTCTGTAGAAGACATTCATAGAGTGGCCACAAGTCCCAATTTATAAATTACAGGCAGCAGATTTCAATTGGATGGATATTATATTGTTTGACGGTGTCCATTTTTCAATTTTCCTGAAAGATAAAATGCTTTGAGAGAAGACTCATCCAGATCATAGATTCTGAATAACTGTTACTATATAATAGTATAATAAACTGTATTACAGGTCTGTCTAAATTAAAACAACTATTTTTTCAATTAAAACAACTATTTTTTCATTAGGATGCATACATCCAAAGTAACTTTTGTAGATCTCCTTCTTGTTTTGTCCTGTATTTAGGGGCTGTGTATATCCTCCTTTTATGCTCCTCCTGTTCTAGTAGCACATTATTTTAACAACTGTATACATATACACAAACACATACATAATCATCATGATCTTCCTTTGGGGTAAGGTATCTCAAATAAGCTAATTTACAGAATGTGCCCAAAAGCTGGAATGTGGAAAAATTGTGACTGCTTCAATGCTATGCTGTTGTCAAGGTCACCTGATCTTCATTTTCAATGTTCCATAACGGTTTCCCTGGGTTGGGTTGGGTTGGGGTTTTTTGTCTGCCCTTGGCCAATCTGTTTTTCTGTTTAGATAAGGAAATATCTCTGAAATGATGACGCAATGGGGCACTGGTTGTCTGGTACCGCCTTATTCCTTTCTATCCATGCAAGCTAGCCTTTCTCCCATCACATCCACATACCAATTCATACACTGCTTTTTTGTCTGTAAACTTTTCTTTCCTTGAGGATCTCATCAATTCAATCCAATCATTACTTTTTTTATCTTGACCCATTATATAATGGAGGAAAATAATTCAACCCTCTTTCATTTTCTTAAAACCACCCCAATCCACTCTTTTCATACTGGCCACTTGCTTTTGTACACAATCCAAATTCATTCAGTATCCTTTCATTCTTATCCTACATACTTTTTACAACACTTATTTCTTCAGTACAACATTCAGCTTATTGATATATCCAACTCTGACCTCCATATAATAAAGTGAGAAGAAACACCTTTTTCCCAGCTCCTAGCTTTCTTTAACCATTTCTTTCTCACAATAAACCACATACTATCTGCCATTTTATTACCAATATGTGAACATCTTAACATTTCTCTTCCCATTTTCTCATCTTTATTAAACATTCTACCAAAGTACACAGATTCATACACTTGCTCTAGTTTTAAGCTAGTTACTGTAAATAGTTTGGAGTCCTTTACTCAGTTTCCCTGTGAAACATAATAACCTTGGTCTTTGATATGTTAATTTTCAGATCCATATTCCTGGTTGAGTCAGATATCTAACTTTCACTTCAATTCATTTGCATTCTTGGCCACCAATATACACCCACATGCATATATATAAAGTATTCCTTTTCCATTTATACATAAATATATTAAACACCCAAGGGGATATCACACATTATCCTCCCTGCTCAATAGTGAATATTTGCTAAGCATTTTATTTATTCTTGTGCATACTTTATCATGTTTTATCATTCTTATTGTATTCAGCTATCAACCCTCATATTTGGGCAAAACATAGTAATTCAAAGCAATTTATTTTATTATAAGCTTTCTCTAAATCAACAGGTGGAAAAGCATAATCTATTTTATAGAGTCCTGTGGAAAAACATCAGTAAGATAAATTACAAATCTGAAATGAAAACAGTGTTAGTTCTTACCAGGCAATGAAGAAAATAAAACAATTAAGAAGTAAAAATAATTAGTTCCACTGAGATATTGTATCTTCCAGATAATCTAATCCTTTAGTACTCTAGATATAATAGTTTGTTTGGTTGTTTTGAAACACATACAAAGATTAATTTCTGTCACTCCTGCAAGGATGAGTCTTGTCTCAATAACCTTGTTGACTTTGTGCCATTTATCAGAGAAGCATGGGGATACAGTGATCTAACAGATATTTTATTCTTAGATTTTCATAAAGCCTTTGATAAAGTCTCTCATCAAAGACTGTTGAGCAAACGTAAGAGCAATGGGCTAAGAGGACAAATGCTGTCATGGATTCAAAAGTGGTTAAAAATCTCTTGAAAAGATAAATATCACTTAAAAAGGCATTTTTTAAACTGGATAAATATTCAAAGCTGTGTTAGTCAGCAACTGCTGTTGAGTTTGTTATTGTTTATAAATCATCTAGATTTAGAGTTGCGAAGTTGGTTTATAATGCTAAGCTGTTCAAGGTAGTACATTTTTAAAAAGAATTGTGAAACTTTACAGCAAATATACTTCAACATAGTCAAGATTTTACATTGTGAACCCAAAACTTCAGACTTGATATACACTGTATATTAATAGAACTGGAGCTGTCAATAACTGATCTACAGAAGGATATTGATCAATCTCTCAATGAAAATGTCAACACAATATTTAAAAAGGAAATTGAAAATAGTCTCCACTATTTATAAAAGTAAGGTGGGACTTACTTTTGATAAAATGACTCAAGCATGGAAACAATGTGATTAAAAGAATGATGTGCTTCTCTATAAAAAAAAAATTATATTTGACTAGCAGTTCTGTAAAGAGAGGATTGGTTGAAAGTATTATGAGAAGCTGCTGCACATGTGCCATGCAAGGGTCAAAAAGCCTTGTTCAGCTGGTAGATGTTCCAGAGACCATCTCAGAAGACAGATGATTCAAAGCTGTATGGCCATTTTGTTTCTTCCTTATTGGGAAGAAGGATGTTTTTCTTTGTCAAAGAGCTTCCTGGGTAGGTATTTCAGACTTGCACAGCCCTACTTGAAAAGAATCAGAAAAGAAAAGCTTTGATAAAAATCTGGGGCGAGATGTTGCAGAACTGGAAAAAGAGCCAAAAGGGGAAAGAAAAATATGCATGGGTGAAAATGTGGGGATATGCATGTGAATAGGATGAATGATCTACTTGTATAAATAGATTGTGTGAAGAAGGTATTTGAACGTGATGGATGAAGGGTGTATAGGAAAAGACCCAATAGTACCGTATGTGCATAATGTATATCTGCTTTGGCCCTGCCCATTTTTGATGTTTTCCTCCATAGGAAGACTAAAGAGAACAAATGTTTTTAAAATAATTGTGTGAAGAGAATAGGTCAATATGGGAACTTTGCATGCACAGCAGGGCAAATCAGAGTTTGGACTATCTATGAATGAGAGCACAAAATGAAACCTTGTGCTTCTGAAATGGAAAATATGGTCCATTAATGCAAACGTGGGCAAAGACAGTCATTTAACAGTAGAGCTTGAGAGCATAAATTCAGATGAATAAGCTTCAAAATCTAGCAGAGGCTACTCTAATATTCCTGAAGAGCCAACCTAAGTAGAACGAAACAACTGGGACAGTCCATGGCCCTGGAGTAGTGAGGACCAATACAGGATGGGTTTCATCTTTTCAGAACATCTGAATATTATGGTTTGTAATCTAATCAATTCTATTACCTAAAAATCTATAATATCATTTTAGAGATTTATACTAATATTAAAACTGTGTAAATTTTATTTAGTGGGGGGAAAAACAATGATTATAGAATGGAGAAAGAAAATGTATATAGATTATAGTGATTAAATAAACTCTGTGACCTTCTCCCAAAAGAAATATATTTAACAGAAGAAAAGAGAACTACAGTTCCATATATGAAATACTGATAGCAATATTAATTTAATTCAATTTTTTAATGATTTTTAGCATTAAATCCAGACCAGTGCTGTAAGCTACCCAGAGTCATATATTTGAGATGGGTTACTATACACATTTATATAATGAATAAATTAAAAAATTGAAACTTGTTTCTTTCTCTTTTCATTTTTAGAACACAGTAGTCTTTCAAAAATAGATAATAAACATATACTGTGGCTCCATTACTTAATATTAGGGGAGTAAGTTTCTGTCCAATTACATAAAATTATCCTCTGCAATGCCCCAGAATTGACAGAGCTAACATCTTCATGATATAATAGCTTCCATGTTTTAGGGATATAGTCAAACATTGCAAAAATCTTAATTATTTTCTTCCCAAAATTGGATTGACTTATTTAGTGATCTGAAACAATAGGACTGTAGCTGGCAAAGATCAGATCATGTAAGTTAACAGAATGTTCACATTTCTTACAAAGCAAAATGAACAAAAATATAATGTCCACCTCTTTTTAAACATTCTCTAAGGCGATGAAGTATGGTAATAGTATTTTTATGGACTAATTTCATTTTTAAATCATAAGAAGCATGTTTTACATTTCTTATCACCCTGACCCATTAATTTTTCCAGAATTGGATATTCAATTTTTCATTCCACAATTCAGATATATAACTAATATTAACTGTCATTTTACTTTTTAACTTCTTTTAAAATTGAATTGTTTTCTGTTCAAACACTGCATCTCTTAAGGATCCTAAAATTGTACCCATCTTGGAGGCTGGTAAAACATCTGAACCATACTATTTAATTAATATATGTCTCATTTGCCTACATTGCCAGGTAAATATTCAACATGCAATCTCTCAAGATCTTTAAAACAACCATTTGAAATTGTTTAATTTAGGTCTGACTTTTTTAACCCACACATTCAATAATCTTCATTTTTCAAATTTGAGTTGTTTCACAATGTTAATGTCTCATGAGGTTTGGGACACAACCATTATTAATGATCATATGTCCTTATAGCTCTCAAGACTGGAAGTAAAGATCCTCACTGAGCATACTGGACCCTTCAAAAGTCTATGTATTAGGCAGGCATCTATATACCTAATGGAGCCTATGACTCAAGGCCTTTGCATATATGAGATTGCCTATCTCATATTATACCCAGCCTATCCAATCCAATTGCACACACAAAAATGGCAGTTGAAAGTTTCCTCCCCTATTTACCAAGAAATATAGCAGGAGGGAATCCAAAAGCAAACATTCAATGTCCTTGTTCCTCTGGAACAGCATGCTCTTAAGATGAGCTTGGCTCCCTCTCTCACTGTCTTCCAGAAGCTTATAAAAATTTTGCTGTTCCAGAAGATCTTTAGAACCTGATTGATGATGTTCCAGATGTGCCAGTGTCAATTATAACATAATACTTCAGATCCATTGTTGAGAGAGAGAGAGAGAGAGAGAGAGAGAGATATGATAAATGATAGATAGATAGATAGATAGATAGATAGAGAGAGAGAGATAGATAGATAGATAGATAGAGAGAGAGAGAGAGAGAGAGAGAGAGAGAGAGAGAGAGAGAGAGGCAGGCAGGCAGGCAGGCAGGCAGGCAGGCAG
>JANHFT010003155.1:13091-23910 GCA_032467955.1 Pseudoxenodon macrops | reverse complement strand
TCTCTCTCTCTCTCTCTCTCTCTCTCTCACACACACACACACACACACACACACACACACGCACACACACACACACACACACACACAGAAATACATACAGAAATTTTTCCATATTCTCTTGTGGAGAGAGCTACTCAGGGCAACTGATATATAAAGGGATATCTAATATCTGCATTTAAAAAATAAATATTTATTATTTATTTCTGTGATTATAATAATCAAAAAATAATAAATAATAATCACTCTGCCTTGATCACAAGACTGGTGAGAAAAGTTGGAAAACAGCCATATGGTCAGATTAGCTATCCTTGTTGGGAGGCAATGCTATATAAATCTGCAGTCCAATGAGGTTAACTCACTGGTTGTGTCCCCCCCCCTGTGACCATGCTGATGGCGGGGCAGGAGTCACACCCCTTCATCCTTACACTATAATAGCTACAATTTGCTTTCCACCCAACCCTGCTGGTTTTTTCAACAATCTCCACATCGGATCTTATGCATGGTAAGAGAGAAGGCTATATGACCAGAGAAAGTGGAGTATACAGAATCAGCCATCTTAGCTCATGCTGGCTCCTTTGGGCTATTGCAGTAGCACTCTCTCTGAGGTTTCAGGCATCATTCTTGATTTTTGGCACCTCTATAAAACTATACTTTCTATTTCTTTTTAGAGATATAATAAGAATGTAGATCATATTCACCCTGTTGCTCATCCCTGGATTCTGTTTAATAAATAGACTTGTGCACAAAGCAGATTGCTTACAATTGCAATACAATTAAAAACAAACTTCAATATCTGGATCAGTGTTTCTCAGCTATGGTAACTTTAAAACATGTGAACTTCAACTCCCAGAATTCCTCAGCTTTCGATTCTGGGAGTTGGAATTCTGAGAGTTGGAGTCACATATCCTAAATATATAGATCATTTATATTATTGTATTTTGGCTATTGCACTCGTCTACCAGGCCAGCTTAATATTTCTGACTATAGCTGACAGGGTTAGACCTATGCTTGGAGTAAACAGCTTATTTATTTGTTCTATAGCTAGACATGTTGAACTCCTTTCCTACTCTAAGTTAAGGACCATCCTTTGATAACAAGGCCAAGATCCAGGGGAAATTCCTGCTGATCAGTGCATGCTCCTTTCTTGGCCAAAGAAGGGGATGCACACTAAATAGGGAATCAACTTTTTCCCTTGGAATCACTTCAGGAAAAACCTGTGGGGTTAGAGCAACATTTTTTCATCTTCAACAACTTTACATTTATAGTCAAATAAAATGCTACATAAATATTACTGTATAAAGAAAGACACAATCAGGAAAAGGCTGTTTATGTAAGAAGCTATTCTGGAGCAGAGCTTTTTCAGCATCAACTTAAAGGTCGGCCCACAGTTTATTTTGGGGGGAAGTTCAGGAGCTTTAAGAAAGGATATTTGTTTATTCCTTTTATTTTATTTATCGTGATGCCAACTGAGTATAAGCAATAAAAATTTAAAATCCAGACATTAAAATATAGTAGTAGACAATATCTAAATATCTTCAGTTAAGGTATAAATTGAAGAAGCAATTAAAAGAAAGAAGTAGGCTAAATTGTTAAATTTAACAGTAAAAATCAACAGGTAAAGGCCCTTTTATGGTTCTAATTATTTTCATCTTTATACTCCAGCCTCATTCCAAAGATTATATGGTCAGGTTATATATTTCTAAATTTAAAAAAAACAAAAAAGTAAGAAGCCTTTCAACTCTACTCTACAATGCCTTCCTCAGACCCAGAGAATACAACAAAGAAGATTGCTGGATATTGGCTAAAGGACCTTGCTACAACTTCAGGCAAACCTCCACAGAAAATGCTCCGTAGATGAGGAAGTACCTGGAGGAAAAGTTTTCTCGTTCATAGCCTGGCCCTAAGCCATTTGGAATGCTAACAATAATGGCCAACTGTGCTTTGATGTCATGTCTTAATTGTCATTTTAACTGACTTTAGGGGTCATTTTTATATCTGTCAAAAATATCCCAATATAGAACAAGTTTCCATTTCCCGATTGTTTGTCATCTAGAGAATTGATTCTTAAAGCAAGAATAATTTAGTTTCCATTAAATGTCAAGATCAAATATGGTTGGGTTGGCTTGTTTTGACTTGTTATGTATGAATCCCAGAATGATGGTTTCTTATTACCTGAAAATGGGATTATTTTGTTCAACACACTTAAAAATAAACATGGCTCAAAGTAATATGTGAACAAAGCCAATGAGTTAATATTGTACGTTCCAAAATAACTCTGATTTTTAATATATATCATCTCTTGAATCAATTGCCTTCTTACAAGTAGGACCACTTTGATTTAAGTGTCTTTTCCCCCCCAGTAATTCTCCAACTCTTTGAGAACTTTTTCTGCATCAAGCTTCCTTTTACAATTCACAGGCAGGCTATTTAGCTTAAGCACCCTGAGTGTGAGGCAGGGGTGGGTTGTAAATTGCTTTGCTGCCGGTGCGCTGCATGAAACACACATGTGTGGGCTCACACAGCAGTCAAAAAATAGCTTCTGCACATGCACAGAAGCAAAATTCAAAGGGGGCGCCCACGGAGACACAGAAGGAACCGGCTCCGTGACGTCATTGCTGAGTTACTACCGGTTCTATAGAACCAGATAGAACCAGTAGGAACCCACCTCTGGTGTGAGGTATCAAACCCAGAAAGGTAGAATACAAGCGTTAATTATAATTATTATAAACTGAGGAAAATGTGATTATTCCATTAACTTCATACACAGGTTCTCTATTTACTTCCATTTGAAATTCATGTATCATATTCCAAATGAATGTGATTCTTTCATTTCATGAATCACCTCACAAATCTCTGCTAAATCGGAATCAGTGTTATGAAAATTGTGTGAAGGGGAGAGCATTCTTATTTTAAAATAATAATAATCCTTGCAGAATTTAAGAAGAATGTAAGAAACATAATCGACCTCTTTATTGTAGATAATATAAGCAACAATTATATAACTGCTGCAAAATATATAGCATAGCTGTAATATGCTATAATATCGTATTTTTTAAAGCAAAGCAATGGCACATAATTAGCATCTGCAAAACATATGGCTATCCAAAGCTTGGGGCTTCCTAGTTCTTTCTTTTCCCACTGGTTTGCTCCCATCTTAGTAGTTTCTCCCTTTATTATTAATAATAATATTATTACTGTCATTCCCTCTTGCATTTTTCTAACATACACGCATATCCACACATACATACCACAGGTTTAATTCATTTAACAAATAATCTATTAAGATATAATTATGAAGCCGCAGAGCCACTAGAAAAGCAGCAATCCTGCATTCTCACTGCCTTGGGCAACTGCATTTCCATATCTAATGTCAATGGAGGGAAAATAGGATCTCCAGTTGCTACACAGCTTAAGCACCCAAGCAAAAATGAAGCATATGCTACACACCTTGTAAGTAATCATTTTCCATTCTGTATCCTTAGACTGTTCTTTTCACTGTCAAAATGACCTAGGGTATCTCATTATCAATGCAGACTAAATTCTCTTCTCTCAAAGGCTATGAGTGGATAAGTTCTTCCCTTCCACCTTTTCCCTTGGATGCAACTCATGAAACTGCACGTCCTGGCTGGCCTA
Organism: Pseudoxenodon macrops; assembly: GCA_032467955.1. Taxonomy (NCBI): domain Eukaryota; kingdom Metazoa; phylum Chordata; class Lepidosauria; order Squamata; family Pseudoxenodontidae; genus Pseudoxenodon; species Pseudoxenodon macrops. The sequence goes on along the minus strand of JANHFT010003155.1, from coordinate 20,277 downwards.
CATATGACAGTCAGCACTGGCTAATACACAACAGATTTGATTTTCACTGTACTTAGTAGTAGGTTAGTAGGTAGAAAATTCCTAATTGTAATTTTTACTTGCATATGTATATGAACTTTTTCCCCCTCTGCCTCACAAATGCTCATAATATTGAGCAGTAATATGGTACTTTATTATGCATTTCAGACTGGAAGTAAAAATGAAAAGACTTGATACAACATTTAGAAATCTAGCAACCATAACAAGATTATAGTCCTGAAATATTACATGAATCAAACGTTTACTTCCATACCTATAAATGCTTTTCCGTTCACAAAGTCCCAACTTCATACCCTTTTTTAAAATATTCTACAAATTAAAGATCAGGAAGGAGTTAATTCTGAAAATCACTAAGAATATCCAATTGTCCCAAAGGAGCTTTTTTTTTTTTTAAGGCAACTGGACTGTTTTCCTTGAAGATGTTTCAATTCTCATCCAGGAAGCTTCTTCAGGGAGAAAAAAAACAACACCTTTGAGACAACCATGACCTGAATGACTGAGAAGCTCCATGGACACCTTACATAATTCTTCTTTTTTTAAAATACTTGCCCAGTTTTATTAATTACAAGACTAAAAATAGATCTCACTTGGGGAAATTGAATTTTGCCAACATTATTTTAGCTTAGAAAAATTTTATGAGTAAACAGTAACATCAGTTATTATACCAACCTGTCATGACCACAAAAATCATTGTGGGAACCAGTAGATAGAACTTCATGTCACTGAATTTTCATCGTTTCTTTTCATGATAATTTTATGCTTTGTTTGTTTGTAATATTGTTGAATAGGGTGACTAACATGATGGAAAGGTTGCTTATATTTTAATTATTGGATCAAACAGACAAGCTTAACAGTTCACCAGACAGATATCTTTATAAAGATATGTCATCTTCTCATTATCCCAATTCTATTTCCTCCCAATTATTACCAAAATGAATTGCAATCCACTTTTTTGCACTTAGAGAATAGAAATGTAGCACTCCTCCTTAATTGGAAGAAGACAGCTTCCAGTAATTCCTTTTAACTGTAGGGCTAAGATAAATTTGTTTTGTGAGTTTAGGTTTGAGGCTATTTTATCCTAATTTATATCACCATGGGTTTGTAAATGATCTAATCGTTGACCAAAATAAAGTGATATGGCTATTGATGGGCTACAACATATCTATGATTTCATAGCCCTCCCCTAGGTAGCAGCAAGTTTAACCTCTGGGAAGTATACTGGGACCAAGGATAGTTTTTGAGCATATGCTTTTAAAATGGGACAGGTTAAGTCTCATACATTGTGATATATAAGAGTGTCCTTCTGTGAGAATAAGAGTCGTTTCCACTCCAAGCACTGTTCCCAAACCCTTCCCCTGTACTACAAAGCCTGCATTTTTCACAGTGGATTAGCAAGTCTAGACATCCTATAAAATGTCAATGAAGGTATGGATCTTTGGTGCATATTTCTCTGGAGAGCCTCTCTCATTTGTAATGCTGTTCTCTCCATCCAATCAATACAGCCACAACAGCCTTCTGCACTCCTCATCACAAAACAGAACCCCTTCCTTGCCCACTCCAAGCCCCAGGAAAAGGAAAGGCAAAAGGCATCCGGGAAGATGTTAGCGAGACTGCAAATAAAAGTATATTTAATTCAAAGTATTAATCATAGAGGCATCATAAAAATTATTATCCTGAAAAGGATCACACCTCTGGGGCAGAAAAATTAGTGGAGTAAAGGAAACCCCAACTGAGTGTTAAAACACCCATGGGGTGTGATTATCTCCTGGTAAAAAAGCATCTCTGAACTTACTGCTATTCTGAATCCTCAACACACAGAGACACAGTTTATACACTATACATACAGGGAACATGGGAGATGTGTGTACATAAATTATTTAGGTGAACTATTTCATTTCCACAAGAGAGAGGAGCAAGTTTGCATTAAAATGCTTCAACTGTGAGATTCACAGATATATTAATATCCATATTCTGGTGTTGAGAAGTCTCTCCGAAAAAGCTCTTTATCCTCAGTTATTTTATGATGGCACCGTGGCAGGGCAGAATGGCAAAAAAAACAAAACACCCCAGTTTTCAGAGAAATGGGCTTATTTGCTGGGAAAAGACTCTTCATCAAGTGACCCTTGCTGCTCAGTAAGGCATCCTAATTTCTCATTATGATTCCCAATTCTCCTTCCAATGCTACTCCTAGAAACAGTTCTATCGCGTTACATCTGAGTCTATGCCTAACTATTGTACTAAATGGCAGCAAGATGGCACAAGACAAACTAGAGCAGGAAGCAAGTGCAGGATTACGCATAATCCAGAGTGACATTGTGCAGGCAAATAAAGCTGGAAGAAAAGCAGCTGAAGATTAGCCATGCGTACAGTGGGAAAGCAGACTTCCATATGGGTGTAATTCCCATTTACCTTCATTGTGCTTTAACTGCAATCATTGTCAGAAACTCTGTTCATATAAATACTGCTACTACAAATAACAACAACAATGATTTATTTTATATATTTAAAACATTTACATAGCCTCCTATATTTCAGCCAACTCTAGTTGTTTCCCAAACAAGCAATGATCACAGAAGAATATCAGATAAGGCACTGCATTAATTTATTTGGACTTGTTCTACCACTGAGTAATAATTGAGTAATAGGTTTGTGCACACAGCGGCCAACATTAAAAGAAGAGGCCCATTACGTGCCTGATTGCTTTTATCTGCATGTCTGACACAGAGGGAGTTGCAAGCTAACCATTCTTTGCAACCAAATTAACACCAGAACCTTTTCAAGCTAAGAGTGTTGTATTGTACATTTCAAAGCTACTGAAAACACAGCAAGGCAAGCACACTCTGAACTTATCGTCAGAAGTACAATAGATGTGTGTTTGCCGCTGTGAGTTACTTGTAAAGTAGTAAAGGCATCTTAAAAATCTAATAAATAAATAATCATTTGGAAGATTCTCCTTTTATACCTACCACGTGTGCCTTCTTTTCCTTCTACTGTACTGCTTGTAGTTGGAGGAGCAGCAGTTGGCGGCATAAGGTTCTTTCCTTTCCAGAAGGAAGAAAATGGCAGAGACTGCTTGTCTCCAATTGCTTCAACCCACCCATGCATTCCAGCAGAGTGGGTGTTCTTTCGGCCCCCTCCATTAAATGTTGCCATCTTGTGAGACCTAGGAAGCATAACTTGCTATCTCCACCTTCTAGAACAGCATCCCCCAGAGATAAAGGCAGAGTCCTGAATCCTGGGATCCAGGAAAGTTCTGAAAACCAGGAAAGCTCTGATTCAGGACCGGGGATTGATGTATTATCATTTGTCTAGGATTTTTGTCCTGTTATTATTTTATTTATTCATTAAACATGAAACTCAGTCAACTGAACATTCAAAAATTATTATTATTATTTCTTTTATTCATTGAACATGAAACTCAGTCAACTGAACTATTATTACTATTATTACTATTACTATTATTGTTGTTGTTGTTGTTGTTGTTATTGTTGTTATTGTTATTGTTGTTATTATTTTGCTGTTTATTTGGCATTCGGATCAAAATAACTGAAGGTTAGTGGAAAAATATGTCCTTCTAGAGTGAGGAGAAACCACCAGTAGAGCAATCCATCTCCATTTGCTATCGTGGCCATTGTGGCCCAAGCTGTGATCAGAGGGACATTTTGGATTTAGAAAACAATAACATAAATGGGGACTGAAATATGAAAACCTTTAAGAATCCTATCCACTGAGAGGCAAGCTTCTTTCTGATCTGGAGTCTTGTTTTGAGTTCTGGCCTTTCCAAGGTGCAATTCCAAGACCTGCTAAACATGCACAATTTCATGGCTACGGATCACCAACAACAAATAAAAGGCTGCCATGTGAAAATTATTTTTCTGCTCCAGTGCGTACAATATACCTTCCAAAGACAGGAAGGGCCTACTATGTTTGTAGGCAATTCAGGGGTTGTGAGAAATAGAATAACTATTTGATAGTAGGATGCTCTTTAGAGAAACATTTGGCTGACTCTTCTTGCTTCAGGGGAAATACCCTTGATAACTCAAAGTCTAAAAATAGGGATCATTGTAAAATAGGAAAGGAGCAGTGTGAGTACATGTAGATGTCTTGCTATATTGCACTCTGATGATCATTTATTGAACACAAGGCCCATTGACCACAGAAGCCTGGATCACATAAAGGCTAACCTTCTTAGACTTTGATGGCTTTGGGCCAACTTTCAATTGCTTACCATTAGATGATAACCAGACCACAGTAATTTTTAATGTAATTATTTTAATATTTATTTGTGTAATTTGTTTTTGCTTTAATAAGTAGGGAGGAAGGGAAGAAACACAAACAGATAAGAAAAAGAAGCACAAAAACATAATAGGTTGTATATAATAAAGTATTTGATGTTTTTAATATATATATATATATATATATATATATATTATGAGTCATCCTTTCAATTAAGTTGATAAAAAGCCAGATCATAAACAGAAAATATATCTGTAATCCAAGATTTTAAATTAGAGATACCTCTATCTTTCCAATACTACCCTCTTTTTTACTGCCTCATTTTCAATAAATCTATAATTATTCATATAATAGTAAATTCCAAGTATTTAATATATAACACAATTATTTGTTTAGCCAAATTTGGTTAAATCTAGCCTAGTGAACACAATGAGTAGGATTTAGAAGGAGTTTTATTAATACAAATAATTTTTACTGAGGATGCAGAACTTATGTTTGCTTTTCTAAAAATAAATAAAATTATTTAGAAAATTTTGCTCTGGGCTAATTGTGGTACAAATGAACAATGACAGCTGCATCACAAGTCCTAACATTTCTTCTTGAAGGAATGTAAAATCTGCACAGATTTAGAAACCAGGACAGAAAGTTTACATATAACATTTTGTCCAGAGCAATTCAGAGTTCCTTTTAAAATTTAGCAAATTTAGGGAAGCCTGTGTATCTGGAATGCTAAATTACTGAGTCACTTACAGAGAATTGATATAAGATGATTTATTGTTATTATATTACTCTTGTCTTCATTGCCAAAATGAACTATTATTTTTCTAAAAAATGCTGGAAGTGCAATGAAAGGTTGGTTGGTTGGTTGATTGGATGAACATGTGGTGACAATATTGTAAAGCCCCAGATTTCTGGAAATTGATTTATAATAAAATGGAACAAATTCCATTATTTAACCTGAGATATATACTGAAGTAGCATTGTACATACATTTACAAGGATTATATATGCTTTTTTATTGGAAAATGTTTTTTATTTTCTTTATGGAAAAATGATCAAATGGGAATATGCTGCAATTTCCATGATTTCATATTTGAAAAGCAAACTTGATGTAGGGTAAAATTATAATTGGAAATAATTATTTGATTATTATTTTATACCTGGAATTGTGCTACATTCAAAATTTGGATTTTCTCATGTACACAGTTTCTATCTTAAATTGATGTATAACTTTCAGTGTTGACTTTATGTATTGTTAATTTTTTGTTAATGATTTGTACTGTGTTAAAGCACTTTCAGCAAAAATTTCAATAGAATATTTTGTTTTAAAAATGAATATAACATTTTCTACAATCTCTAATGATTCACTGGAATGCATTAGTTTTTAATGATACTTCAGATCTGTTTATACCCACTTGTATTTCACTACCTGTACCTTATGTTTTTATATGTTCTGTATTTCTTTTTATTCCTTCAAAAAGATATTCAATAAAAAAACAATTTAATTTCCAAAAGAAAAGAAATAGTCAAATTAAGCATTCCACATAGAACACTCTTATTCATGTAAGTCCCAATGTGGCAATTGATTTTTGTAGCTAGGTTTTACATTAGGATTGGCATCCTGTACATATATTCCTAAAACATGCCCCATTGAAATAAGATTTGAGCAACCATTTCTTGATGTTTTGTTTGTATCTGATGGGTAAATGTTGATGAATTGAGGTCTCAGACACTGTAATGTTTTTAAATATATTTTTATAGTCATAAATGTAATATTCTGAAGAAAAATATGTTTTCACATTTGTCTTTTACACACCCAAAGTGTTCCACTGGTGAGCTGTCCTGATGATTCCTGAAGGTCTCCAATTCTTGGGTCTCTCTCTCTCTCTCTCTCTCTCTCTCCACCCCCTCAGAGTCACCCTGTGAGCAAGATGGGCAGTATCTAAATACGATGATAGATAGATAGATAGATAGATAGATAGATAGATAGATAGATAGATAGATAGATAGATAGATAGATAGATAGATAGATGCCAGTAGAATATATTAAGACTTTCCTATTACCATTTCATTCCACCTATAAATCAACATCAGAGACTGCAGCCCAGTGTGTTGAAGAGGTTTGTTTAAACATCAAAAGAAGAACACAGAGAAGTAAGATGATAAAAATAGTACTAATCATTTGCAAATACAACTTTCCTGTCAGTGGGAGCTTAACCTTTTTGTTTAATGTTCCTGGAGTAAAATGCATTCATTTTTATGCCATCTATCTTCTTACAGTTAGAACTCAGATTGCTGTAAAAGCTTTATTCTTATTGTACTACAGTTTGGGATGAAGTTGGTGAAGCAGCGTACCACAAAAGCTAAAACATGCACAGGCCTTATTATTTTAAGAAAAAAAAATCCAATTTTTTAAAATGATAAATGTAAACTGCAAAGCTGCACTTTGGGTGGAAATTGTTAAACTTCTGCAGGAGACAAGCCACACAGCTTTAACTAGCAAGCATGCTAAACAAAAGGAAAAGACAAATGGGCTATAGCTTATATGTTGACCAGCAATGAATGCAACATCATTGCATGTGGCAACATTGATTGGATCAATTTAGCTCCACTCTCTGCCCCTGGATTTACTCATTCATAAGGGACTTGGGTAGGATTTAGCTAGTGTGTGCAGAAAATCCTACAATCTATAGCCCACTCCTTTCAATTTCAAATGCTACAGATTATGGATGAAAGTTTGGTCACCTGCAGGATTTACAACTTCAAAGTGGATGAAAATAAAAAGGCCTGCAAAAGGCTGAGGGAGGAAAAATAAAAACAATGAACTATACAAAGGAATAAGAGGAATGAGAGGGAGACTTGCAAAGGCAGCATTGAAGAAGTCTGCAAATCCTGATTCTTATACTGCTGG
>JANHFT010003154.1:118346-132310 GCA_032467955.1 Pseudoxenodon macrops | reverse complement strand
TAACATAAAATAATAAAATGCATCAACTAAAGCCCCTTAGTACCATCAGAAATCTTCCTGTTCAGAGTAATTCACTTCTTTAATCAATATTTGGCTGACTGAATGGTATTAGCAGACAGTAGCCCAAACACCATTAGGGTACCATACCTTATAGGGTGGATTCTGGATATTTTTACTGCCGATTTGCTCATGGTTGCGCTGTGTGTGCGCGTGCACGCAGCAGTCAAAAACTAGCTTCTGCGCATGCGCAGAATCAAAATCCAAGATGGCGGTGCCTATGGAGCCACCGACAGGACCGGCTCCATGATGTCATCGCCAAGTTACTATTGGTTCTATAGAACTGGATAGAACCAGTAGGAACCCACCTCTGCATGCCTTCAGTTTCTATACTACTTGCACTGTTGAATGCTGTACTTTATGTTAACCCTTATGCTTCAAAGAGTTGAGCTGCAATCAGAAATGTCCCTTCTTTAAGCCAAAAAGTTTGGCTTCCTTTGTGTCACTACTATTAGGAGAGACGTTTATGACTTCTTAGACACATGGCCCTTTTTAGCTTGCCAGCAAGGGTCAGGTCTAGGAACTTTTCAGTCTTCCTTCTTATTCAAGTTTCTTGTAAACAAAGATGCTTGAGGGCTATTGCAGTTCAACAGGTCAATCAAACAGCACACAAGATAAAGAGCCTCCCGGGTGTCCAAAGTCCCCTGACATGGCTAACACAATGGCCAGCTGATCAAACAGCTACATATTACCCCAGGGTAGAAAAGGTGACGGAAGCAGGCAGCTTAAGTCTGCCTGTGTTTCAACTTTGATCTGGCCATGAGCTGGAAAGAGGCACAATCTGAGGATTGTTCCCCATTTATTTTTTTGTATGTAGAATATCAACATTCTCTATTCTCTCAATTATTCCTTTGTTGCAGATGTGCAGAACAGTATTAGGCTTGACAAGACATAATGTGTGTGTGTGTTTTAAGAAAGCAGATTTGAAAACACAGCAATTGCTTTTAATCGAGTGATTCATAACTATTAGCTGCCAAAATAGTTTTATAGCTGCCAAAAAGGCCACTGCAGTTCTAGGCTGCATCAACAGAGGGATAGCATCAGTATCATGAGAAGTAATAGTACTGTTTCATACTGCATTAGCGAGGCTACACCTGGAATACTGTGTCCTGTTCTGGTTGCCATGATACAAAAAAAGACCCTGAAGCCCTAGAAAGGGTGCAGAGAAGAGCAACAAAGATGATCAGGGATCTTTGGGATAAATCATATGATGACCAATTAAGGGAACTAGGCAGGGGTGGGTCCCTACCAGTTCTAATCGGTTCTTTAGTAGTAACTCGGCGATGATGACATGGAGCTGGTTCGGTGTCTCCGTGGATGCCGCCATTTTGGATTTTGCTTCTGCGCATGCGCAAAAGCTATTTTTTATTGCTTCGCGCGCAAGCTCAAGGCGTGACCCTGAGCGAACCGGCAGCAAAAAGAACCAGAACCCACCCCTAGAACTAGGTATGTCTAGCTTAACAAGGAGAAGGATGACACGATAGCTGCCTTGAGAGGCTGTCACAGATAAGAGAGGGTTGACTTATTCTCCAAAACACTTGAGGGTAAGACAAGCAGAAATGGATGGAAGCTCATTAAAAAGAGATCCAACTTGGAACTAAGGAGAAATTTCCTGATGGTGAGATCAGTTAATCAATGGAACAGCTTGCCTCCCAGAGTTATGGGTGCTTCATTGTTGGAAGATATAAATAAAAGATTGGATAGCCATTTATCCAGGATGGTGTAAGTTTTTGTGCCTTGGGCAGGGAATTGGATTAGAAGACCTCCAAGGTCCCTTCCAAGCCTATGATTCTACAGATCAGATTTTTTTCTTAAGACATTTTTGAATTGAATGAAATCAAATTATAAAAAAAAGTTTAGGTTAGAAATAACTCACCAATGTTGCAGCATCCAGAGACAGAGGTAATAAAACATTTAAAAATCAATCAACAAAACATTTTACTTGTGTGTTAATCCAATAAATATAGGCTCAAGTCAAATTGTTTAGGAAAAAAGTCCCAAAAGTGAAGTATTGTCAATAACTTATGCTGATAGTTAATCATATAATAGGATTTATAAAACTTTAAACTTGGGGGAGAGGGATATTTTGGGGCTAGAATCAAATTTGATTGTGATGTCAAAAACAATCCTCTTGAACCATGTAACTTCTTACAGTCTTTTTTTCATTTGTATTTCACTGTTTTAACAATACAAAACAAAACACCAGACCTCAAGTTCTTGAACCCTGAAACAGGTCTGTCCACAACCTGGTATTTTTATTTTGGGCTACTTTCTTAGTTTTTACTTTTAGCCAATCTGCCGTTTTCTTCTACTAAATGCAAATGGAGTGGAACTCCATGCTCATGATTAACAGCAGGGCCTTCAAAGACAGTCCAAGAAGGAAGCAGATGGAATGCAGCAAAGACAGGAAGAATTATTGTGGACAAAGGTCGGATGGATTAGCGCTGTATAAGATGATATCTGAAACCTGACGTGTTCCAGGAATTTTTGGCACATTAATGTCACCTTAAAAAGCATTTATTGCTTATCCCCATGCTGCATGTTAGGTTTCATGAATTCTATGCAAGTACATTTTTGATTTTTTTTTAAATTAGAAACGGTGGGAAGTGGAGGAGGTGGAAAGATTTACTGCTGTTTGGTATGCCAACTGAAGCAGGTGGGAGATTCTATCCACTCCTATTAGCCATTATTAGAACAGTAGTAAAGTATGTTTCTTTCCTGTTTCTGTACAGATGATGATGATGATGATGATGATGATGATATTGTGTGCCTACAAGTCAGTCTTGATTCCTGGTGACTGACAAGTCTGGAATTTTCTTGGCAAAGTTTTTCCCCCCAGAAATGGTTAACTATTGCTTTCTTCCCAGGCCTGAGTGACAGTAGCTGGCCCAAGGTCATCTAACTGAGTTTATGCATAAGGGAGGATTAAAGATCAGGTTTTCTGGCCCAGTGTCTTTAACCACTACACCAAACTGCTTCTCAGTAATATATTAGTGTTTATGATATCCATATAGTAGTGGATAATATCTTTACTGGGACCTGTGAAAATAACATAAAAGTCTGTTTGAGATTTTGAATTCTCCAGAATATTTTAGCAGGCAAGATGTTGCAAACCCAAGGGATGGAGAAGCAACTCAAAAATTAAACCAGATTGTAAAGTCATGTGGTCTTCTGTGCAAGGTCAATCTAAAGTGGATCTCACAGACTGAAATGCATTGGTTAGTGGGAGATGTGATGCTGTCAGTTTACACCTTGTATTTAGGGAAAATGTAAATGATTGCTTCCCCACCGTTGGGGAAAGGGAGAATGGGAGTCTTAGCCTACCCAACATTGCATTTAAAAAATTATAAACAAACCTGGAAAATGTTTTATTAAGGAAGAAGATGAGTCTTGTTATTTGAGGGACCATCTTCCTCCCTGTAGTATCTGCTGTTCCTATAAAATCTGACAGAGTAAGCATCCTTCAGTTCCCGTCTATCGAACAATGCCATCTTTTCAGAACCAGGAGTATGTCTGCTCTGTCCCGAGATCTGCCCTCTGGAAAAGTTTCTTTCTATCATAAGTGTGTTTGGGTTTTTGTTTTTGGCTTTTTCACAAGTCCGCCATACATGATAAATGTCCCTTCATGCTCTTCAAATTTCCAGCATTGATTAAAAGTGACTTTATCCATGTTTTCTATTTTTTCTATTTTCTCTGGTATCATATGCCAACAGTATATCATTTTATAATCATTCTCTTCTAAATTACAACACAATGTGAATTTCAATCCTAAATTACAGATTCTTGAAAGCTTGCCAAATATTCTCCATGTCTCGCTTTCTACCAGACAAAACCAGGGAGGGGAACAGGAATTATTTTGAGTGTCTTTCTCGTGTTTTCCACTTTCATGGAACTCTGTAACCTCTTCTTCTCCCTTAAAGGTTCATTGTTCTCATTCCCTTCCTAGAGCCAAATTGACATGCTTTCACAGGGCACTCGCTCGGCATTGGAGGGGAAGGGGAATCATTATGTTGTCACTAAAATCGCTTTAAGTCATAGCATTATCTCAACGATGCAGGGAACTCAACCTTCAATTTGTGCTGTTTTCCTTCGGATTCTTAAACCTTCTCTGCTTTAGCCAGGAATATTTTTTTGCTAGAACAGATAAAAAGCAATAGTTGGTGCATTTGTCTACACTGGCCATATTTAATAGGTCTGAGCAGATCACCCATGATCTATTTTGCCTCATTAATGGCCATCACTCTACCTCAATTAGCACAGCTTCTCTGTGTGTGCTATATCAGGCTTCCCACCTTTCCTTCTTCCCTACTTTTTCTTGAATCTGGACATGTTTGGACTTTTGTGACACAGAATACATCTGGATATAGGGAACATTTGGAGAGGTTTTTTTTTGTGAATCTGAGATGAGCTTATGTGGGTGTATCCAATTATGGAACCCAGAAAGCAAGTAGGTAAGCTTGTTCCTTTTTGCTTGTTCTCTTCATATCTCATAAGGATGTTCTTTGATGCTCAGCTGATACTTTGCATTTTCTCTAAGCAAATAGGCACATTTTCAAACATAGCTCTCAGCTGAAACCACCCAGAAATTTTCTTTTGGGCTTACAGAGACCTACAATATTCTAATGCTTCATTTAGCAGCATGCCAGTTTTTGATTTGCTTTCTAAAAATAATAATAATGAAGTAATGCTTCTAAAAAGTCAGGTAGGAGCAGTCAGTCTGGTAGGCACCAGAAAGTTCCTCATAGACATCAGGTTATCTAATAATCTTAATATAGCATTAATGAATTATGTTCAAATCTGAATTATTATTCATATCAAATCTACAAATTATTGAATTACTATGTTTTCTGGTAAGAACATTCTGGATACTGCATCCTGTTAATTGCAGCAAGGTGTTAAAATGCTTTTCCACATCTGTTTATTAGAAATGAAATGACCAGCAATTAGCTCAACATGTAAAATATTTTACTGTTCAAACTGGAAGCCTTTGCAAGAGCAAATTGCATGGAAATTCTTTGAAGGGAAATAGTAAGTAAAATGGTGTCCACAGATTATTTTATGCATTTAATTTTCTTCTGAGATCCAGCTCATTCTATGGAGTTTAAATATAACTAACTCTTCATATGGTGCCACTGTATTTCAAGCTTGGCGAGATTCAGGTTTCTTTGAACTGCAGGGAAACCGATATGAAAGTTGTGTGAGAGCATCACTGGGGCTGGCATGGGACCCGTTCCAAGTAGATTGTGCCTGAAGGAGTCACAGAGTTTATAGTCATTCTTGGCAGCAAGGTAGGCATCAACTCCTGGCATCTTTGGACAGCTGCCCAGCTGAGGCACTGATGGCACTTCAGGCAAGAGTAGAATCTTGCTGTCTTTTTAATTTCCTACCTTGCCCTCGTATCACACCAGTCTTTCTCACAATGAGATATTCAGAGGGGACTAACGCTGCCTGATACATAAGTCACTGATAACCATGTGCAATAGTTTGTCCGGGTCTCTCTGTTGAATCTGGCATGGCACAGTAATTTAGACTGTAAGGTTAAACCTGGAGATCAGACTGATGTGTGTAAATTAATATTTATATACATTGCCCTTACATTTAAGCAAAATTTAGGTTGCTGCAATATGTTCTTATTATTTCTGGCCCTGGCTTTTGAGACAATGGGAAAGAGTTCCCAACCATCTTTTCACCTCTGGAACAGTTTTGCATTCCTCTTCTAGGAGATACAGTTGAAAAAGGGGACACCATAATGATTAGTTTATTTGTGTCGGAAGCATCGCAATTAAAATAAGGTATACTATACACTATGTGACATAAAGTTTAAAATACAAGATTAAAATGTGTGTACATGTTAAACAATCCAGAAGCATCTGAAGCATAGTGAGGTGCTCATTTCTATGACAGAAGTTACCTCATCTCTTATCCAGATTGCTCATAAATTCATTCTCTGGGTTTGAGCTTTATAAAAATGAAGTTCTCAGCGTCATGCTCTGCTTCAATCTACTTAATCATCATTGTTGTCAACAATAACACATGATCTGAGAACATCTAATCCATTCCAAGTTGTAATAATTGGATCCGTGAAGACTGTCCACAAAATTTAGTTTGGCCTTTGTATTATTCCGTAGTCCAGGTTTTCACTGTGAGGCCTTGCCCAAAGATATGCCACTTGTAGAGGATGTGTGTTCTCCATTTCTGAGGTTTTTAAGAATAGATGGGACAGCTAACTGACTTCCAACTCTGTGCTTCTGTTAACCACCCCTCAAGAATAGCTTATTGATTTTCACGTATATTGCAGAAAGTTGTTGCAGATGATATTTGTAGTCCCTTCCAACTTTAGCAACACAAAAGGCCATGATGGGTGGGAATTCAGCCTCAATGTATCCGGAAAGCACCTAAGTTGGCAATAGGGTCTTAGTCAATAGGTGTATATTTGGCTTCTGTTGTAACTCTTATTATGTTGTCATGTGCTATATGAAAGTATTTTATTCTCATAATTTATAGGTGTTGTTGCTTTTTCTTTGGGTGCCCAATGTTGGATCTTTGGCTCTATTCTTCTTCTTTTTTTTTTTTTTACAGAACTTAGGAAAACTAGCCCAATCAACTCCTCACTAACCAGACATTTGATTTATCACTGATCAGTTATAACCTGCTCTGAAATACTTGAAACTTCCTCAGCGATTCTATCTGACCATTTGGTTTTAAATTTCTTCCAACAATTTTACTGCTATGAGGTACTTCAGTGAGCATGTTTCTTAAGGCCACAACACTGTCTGTAACATAGATTTCTACAGTCAGTAAATTTGGGGCGGGGAACAAATGATAAGAAATGTGTAAGGATGTCATAATGCAAATGCTGTGATTTATGATTTCCATCAGACAACAAATAGGCAACTGCGCCGCTCGCATTATGAAATCATAGTGGCTGTACTATAATTTTGGCATTGTTTTGGTATGTTGCAGAGGCTGATGTTTTTGAAACAAAAATACTGAAAGTATAATAAAGAAGAAAACACTGCTGTTTATTCTCAATTTGCAAATTGCCAGCCTGTGGGATTTACTACATTAGGCCCATAAACATAGCCATTTTTCAGATACAATACTAATTAGCAAAATATAATTGATTGGAAAACCTCCATCTTCTTTAATGAAAAAGGCCTCGAGGTTATAGCCCTCTAATGAATTCTTCATTAACTATCTCAGGGCATTAATAGAATAGTGTCACCCTCTTAATCTAGCCCACAGGCTCCATAAGTAATGTCATTTTCACGTGATAGAATGACTCAGGCTTGATTGCTACAGGAGGAATTTCCATTCAATTTCCAATGAATCCAGCCAGAATAATAGACAGTTGTGTTTGTTCTGAATTTGCATTATTAAAGTAAGTTAAAAGTTGTTATTGATTTTGGATTTTTAGTCAATATCGCTGATATTGACTCAAATGACTTCAGCCAGAGACTGAAGTCATTTGTGAACTGTATTAGTACAAGTAATTGACTTACAACAATTCATTTAGGGACCGTTGGGAGTTGCAAAGACACTGAAAAAAAGTTATTTATGGTCATTTTTCACACTTTATGACCATTGCAATCAGTGGTGAAATCCACATTACTTTACTACTGGTTCTGTGGGCGTGGCTCCCCATTCCCTCCCCACTCCCAGGGGAAGGATATTGCAAAATCTCCATTTCCACCCCATTTTGGGGCCAGCCAGAGGTGGTATTTGCCAGTTCTCTGAGCTACTCAAAATTTCCGCTACCGGTTCTCCAGAACCTGTCAGAACCTGCTGGATTTCACTCCTGGTTGCAGTGCTCCCATGGTCCCATGACTTATATTTGGATGCTTGACAACTGATTCACATTTATGACAGTTGCAGCTTCCCAGGGTCATGTTATCAGCTTTTACAACTTTTTGACAAGCAAAGTCAATGAGGAGACCAGATTCACTTAACAACCATTAATGTTACTAATTTAACAATGGCAGTGATTCAGTTAGCAAATGTGGCAAGAAAAACCATAAAATGGGGCAAAACTCACTTAACAGATTTCTCACTTGCAACATAAATTTTGGGCACCATTGTGGATGTAAGTCGAAGATTACCTGTAGTGTACTGCCCATGGCGATAGAATCAATCAGAATCAGAACTGCTTAATTTGGATTAAAACATGCTTATTTTTTGCTCTGGTCGGTATGAGTAGCTGCTGCACATCTCATTTTGAAATATATTGTTCAAATTGAGATACCCAACATAAATATAAATTTTTAAAATCCATTTTGATGTAATTGTGAAACATTATATTGAGTAGTGCAACTTTAACTTTTTATTTTTTAAGTTGAGGGTGTTAGATTATGGTTTTATATGCTCTGAAGGAAGCAGTATTTAAATTAATTGGGTTGGATATTCCAAGTAAATAGGTTTGGAAATGAATTGCTAGTTTTAATCAGTGGCGTGTGTCAATTTTAAATGTGGAAACACTGTTTGTATTAACCTGATCACTTCATACTTCACTGTGTTCTATTTACATTCTATTTTCTTGTTTCTTTTCCTTATTTCTAATGAAATGAAAAGATTATAGACCCTCCATGTTTGGCAATATACTCCTTTTGTCTTTGATCATATTTGCTGAACAAACACGATGTAAATCAGCAGTAAAACCCATTTCCGTGGAATGAAATAATAGCTCACAATAATCAGATTCTTTTTTCTTTTTCGTTCATGATAAGTATGTTTCAGATATTGTGGCAGCTCTGGCCATTTTGTCCAGATAAAGCGCTCATTATGCTATAAATCACTCATGGTGATTTATATAAAAAGCCACCATCTGCTCTGGAATAGCCTTGGTTTTAGTTTATTGAACTAAATAGACAGATTCACTTTCAAAACCTGGAATTTTTTCCTCCTGTTCAGAAATGGCACCAACATCTTACCTCTATATCATTTGCAAAATCCGTAAACCTTGATGGGCATCATCCATGAGTTTGCACTCATCATTTGTACTCAATGGCAGTGGTTTTCCAAGACTTCAGACTGGATATTTTCTGAGGTGTACTTGATCTTGGAAACTTTTCTGTACCATGTATGTATTCTACCGCTGAATTAGGTTCTTAAAAAAAAATCTATATTACAAATATTTGCCCAATTGCAAAAAGCAATAAGAAATACTGTTCTCTATTTACTGGAGATAGAAACTACCTCCTCTTCCTCCTCCTCTTCCTCTTCCTCCTCCTCCTCTTGCAATAAATGAATAATCAGACATATTATAAAGCTGTACATTCTCAAGATACATTTGATCAATCGATATCTTTTTAAAATATTTTATGTTCCATCTTTTACAAAAAATATGGAACAAAGTGTTTGACATATATTTCCTTTTTATGTGCATGTGTGTTTATGTGCACACGACTTTTTCTTTCATGATAGGAATCATTTGAATTTTAATGTGTCTTGATTGTGAAATGTAGAATCTGGATTTGAGAATGTCAAGAATAATGTTGTTATTTATTTAAGCCATGTCTGAAGAAAGATGATAATGCAGGTTGTCCTTGCTTACAGATAGTAGTTGGAAAAGGGAACTCTATTGCTAAGCGAGGCAGCCGTAAGGTATGAATGATGTCACATGACTGCCAATTTATACCGTAATGGCAGCTCCAGAAGTCCCAGTTTGTTCCATTAAGCAAATCCCATCTGGTTGCAGCATCCTGCACCACCATTTGCAATCTCCCGCAAGCTTCCCCATTGACTCTGCTTGTCGGAAGCTGGCAGTGAGGGTTACAAATGTCAATCATATCATTACTGCAATACCATAATTGTGAATCAGTTGCCAAGAGTCCGAATTGTGATTACTATATGATTACAGGAAAACTTCAATTGCTGTAACTAGGAGGACCCATCATATGTACCCCTTGTTCAGCATCATGGTAGCTTTCAACATTCATGGAATGAGTGGGTATTAAAGGAGTACTTTATGTAGAATATTGGTGTGGTACAGCAATTTTGTATATGGCAGTTCAGGCTTTGTTTACCAGATTCAAGTCTGTTGTTATTGTTGTTGTTATTTAAAGAAATAACAAAAGGAATTGTTTCACTTGTTATATTCAGAAGATCAACCTCTGACACTGAATTGTTTGACTGTTTTACTGAGGGTAGCAAGCCAAACAACCAAACATACAGTATATACCATGAATAGAACAGAACAGAATAATAACTTTATTGTCACTTTGAATGTACACTAAACGGCATACATTAAAATGAAATTTTGTTGCATACAGCTCTCAAAGGGCCACCACCTCCCATATACACTACATGAACATGACTAAATAATAAATAAATACAAAATTATGTATATACCCACATATATTATGTGACACACTGAAACAACACAGTCTAGTTTGGATGTATACAGGGGTGAAATGCAGCCAGCTCGTGAGAGCTAGTAACGCTGGTGACGGGTTGTTCGAAGAGCTGGTAGCGCCGGAAACCGGGACATCATCATGCCCTGGTTCTGACCCTCTGCGCATGCACAGAAGGCTCTGTGCATGTGTAGATGACAGTGCGCATGCAAGCACAGCAAACCTGACCCTCTGCGCATTCGCAGGCGACGGCCTGTGTGCGAACATCATCGAGCTGGTAGGAAAGGTAAGTGTATTTTACCCCTGATGTATATATGCACATGGTGATAAAAATGAACCTTGTGAGTTTACCAGACAGATGGCCTAGGCAACAAAGAGATAAATTTTTACTGAAGCTAGAAACCCAATGGTGCAAACCTGGCCACTTATCCTACTGTGAAATGAGAGCGAAGACATTGGTGCAAAACACAACCATTTAAGACATTGTTAGGAAAAGGAAAAGCCCTGATAAGACCATACTTAATTTGTATTTTGTTAGTTACTATGGCAGCCAGGTTCCCATCAGATGTTATCTACAAATAAGGGTGAAGGGCTGATATTATGGCTGAGTCTGGCTTCATGAAGTCTTGATTGAATGATTGCCCTATGGGGAAAACAAATGGATTACAACCCTGTCAATGTGCCTGACCAGACTGTTCGGCTTTATTTCCAAAAGGTCGGAGGGAAACAATGTGTCCTTTGACCCTGCGAAATTGCCTTTCAGATCAGCAGTGGTGGCAATTACAGATGTCATCTTGGCCTCTTCCCTTCCTTCTCTCCTGAAGTCAAGTTGCAGCCCAGATACCAGTTTTCATCCGGCTCGTCTTTTCATCGTGTTTGATTATACATAATTATGTTCTATTTGACTTTATTATTTAAATTGTTTGAAATTATTTGACTTCATTATGAAATCATATGCCTTTGCTTTCTAATAGGCAGAACTACCTTGAAATAAATGACATTATGCAAAATCACCACCTGATTACTGTCATTAACAAAAATAGCAATAATATCCATTTCGTGAGTAACGCATTTGACTAATAATTCTAATAAAGCAGATATTCTTTTTATAAAACTCCTCAGTTTAGAGTTCAATCCCACACCTGCTTATTTGGAAGGAAATTCCATTAAGCTCACTGAGGCATCATTCTACAAATATCTGTTATCCTACTTCTGTCTGAGCTCATTTTCCCAAACTGGAAGATACCATTTAAACATTAGGAGGAAATTCCCCCCCCCCTCCAAAGTACACCGACTGAATTTGCTCACAAGTCCAATTTCAAAGATGATTAAACGATAAAAGTGAAGTGAAAATATCCTTTATGCCACTATAAATATTTGGATAGATGTGACTTTCACCAGCCACTCATAGTTTGGCAACAATAATGTTGCCTGAATGCAGGATACAGACTTCTTCTGCCTATTCAAATCACAGAATATAATCATTATTAGTAGATTACTTTAGGATTAAATAGACAAGCCAGAAGTAGCAGCATTCTGTAGAGCCATGTGGAATATCTGCCAGCAAGCAGTAAATTTCTAACTGCTCATGGAAACACTAGAAGACTCATTTTATGTTTAAAATTTGAACCCTTGTGAATTATACCAAAGGTTCCTACACCTGCATTCTGTGTAACAACCTAATTGGATAAAGGTTAAGTATTCAGCTTCCATCAAATGATCGCACAGACCAATCAGATAATATTCACAAGCTGTCTGCGGTAGGAATGGGGTACCGCAGAGTGGGTTTACCCCCTCTGAAAGAGATTCACTGCCCTCTCTCCTACATTTAAGACTCCAAATTGTATCCACTGCACAAATCACTGGTCAATAGCAATAGCAATAGCACTTATATACTGCTTCGCAGTCCTTTATGGCCCTCTCTAAGAGGTTTACCAAGTCAACATATTGCCCCCAACAATCTGGGTCCTAATTTTATTAACTTCGGAAGGATGGAAGGCTGAGTCAACCTTGAGCCGGGTGAGATTTGAACTACCAAACTGCAGGCAGCTGGCAGTCTGTAAAAGTAGTCTGCAATACTACATTCTAACCGCTGCGCCCTGTTCCAAAATAGATAAGTTTGGCAAAAGGTGCCAAATGGCACAAACTTGCTGAAGTTAATTGTTCCTCTCCCTAGCCTTATGGTTCCTAAATGAGTTGGGATTTTATTTTTTTATTTTATTTATGAAAGAAAATACATGACCACTCAACACAGCCATGGTGACTCTGGGAAGCTGGCAGTAATAAAAGCCCAAATATTAAACCCAATAGATCCCTATTCTGCTGGTGACAACATTCAAACAAACTACTTGATTGGCTCCATATCAACCTGGGCTCCCCAGACCTACTGTATTGGTGGAACTATATATTCAAGATCTTTGGAAGAGTCACAAGATGAGGGCCAGTCTTATATCCATGGAGATGATGGTCCACAGGGAGGGAGCCACCACAGATGGTCCAACTAGATGAATCTCCTCGATGGAGGGGACCTGTAACATACCCTGCCTCTCCAATCTGGTAGGTCAGGTAGATGCAATTAATTCAAATGTATTACATTAATTTGTAATTCAAATAAGCTAGTCTCAAACCATGAAGGGCTTTAAAATAATACTGTTTGTTACTTCTACCTGCGGATGATAAGAGTTATAATCCACCTCATTTGTAAGGTAACAATTGTGAAAGTCCATACAATAATATAGAAAGCAATTTAAAGGATCCTATAAAAGGGGGTAGGTGAGTATTTAGGCTTGGGAATATAAGTGTTCAAATGTAGTTCAAAGTGGACTTTTCTAGAAGCCCCAGAAAATGTTTGTGTGCCTTTTCCATTGCTGTGCAGAAGGAAGCTTTTTTCTCACTCCTGGATGGGCCAGAGGGAGTCAGAAGAACAAGCAAAACAATGCAGCAGTTTCACATTGCTTTTCAAAGTTAAGGATTGTGCAGTGCAAGAGGGTCTGCAGGGGATGATAAAAAAAACCAAAACCAAATCAAGATGCACATAAGAAACAGGCAGAGTTTTGATCTCACTATCACAGCTTCCATCCTGATGTTTTAATCATGCTGTGCAGACATCCCTGGTACAGTGCTTGAAGCGGTTTTAGATGGGTGACGCATAGTTTTGTAGATCCCTAGACTGTCCACCTTCACGCAAAATACCCTGTAAGAATACAGGGAGTGATTTCTTTTGGAAGCAAACTGCTAGTTCATGACAATATGCGCCATAACACATAAAGATTCCTAGCTTCTTGCATTGATTTGGGTGCAACAGACTGACCTGGCTATCCACTCTGGAAAGTGTATCGCCCCTCTTGTATATCAGCACACACAATGCAAGTAAGTAGTATAGAATAGAATAGAACAGAACAGAAAAGCAGAGTTAAAAGGGACCTTGGAGGTCTTCTAGTACAACCCCCTGCACAGGCAGGAAACCCTACACTACTTCAGACAAGTGGTTATCTAACATCTTCTTAAAAACTTCCAGTGTTGGAGCATTCACAACTTCTGGAGGCAAGATGTTCCACT
>JANHFT010003154.1:86869-98082 GCA_032467955.1 Pseudoxenodon macrops | reverse complement strand
CCTCCCCCTCCCCTCTCCCCTCTCCAAACTGACTCTTTCTATATCAGCTTTTGGTTATGGGGGTTTAAACGTGCCATGTTCCCCTAATTATATCAGTCCATGCCTGAATTTATACTGGTTCCACAGCATAAATGCCTTTATGTCTTCTCACTTTAAAAAAAAACACATGATTCTGAGTGAGGACAATCATTTCTATTGCCGTGCACAATAAATTTACAAAAAATGTGCTATTTTCATCAGGACCAGCTAAAATCTTTCTCCAACTTGCTACGCAAATTAGTTGGACCTTTATTCACTATGAGGGAATAAGTCTTATTTTGCTCTTGGCTTCTTTATAAAAATCTCAAAAACATTTGATCAATTATTTTGGGAATAGAATGCTACAGAAAACCCAGTAAAGCACTTATATAATATCTCCAAGATATCAGGCAAAATGTTTGGATTTCTCTGCTGGATCAGTAAGGCTGTCTATGTTTTTTTCTTTCAATACAGTGGTCATATTTCATACATAGACATAATTAGAATTATGCTCAAGGAATGCATATAGGAAAGACCAGAATTATTAAAATTTTATTTCACTCCTCATTGTCCCATAGCTTTAATTCCTCATATCTACTGATTTTTTTAAAAAATTGCTGTTATTTATGTATTTATTCATTTGTATCCCACCTTTCTTATTTTTACAAAGACAAACATATCCAACAAAATTTCCTTCTCCTTTTCCCCCCCACAGCAACTGCCCTGTGAGGTGAGTTGGGCTGAGAGAGTGTGACTGGCCGAAAGTCACCCAGCTGGCTTTTGAGGCTTTTATTATATTATGGTTTGTCACACAGTCAGCCAGATGTTCAGATTGGCATTTGGTGTTTTTATCCACTTATTGATTTCTTCCCAAGGACCTGGGATAGGTAGATGTCGATGTTTGAGGGTGCTAGAGGATATAACACCATCCTGTTATCATTGCAGGATGTAAGTTGTTTTGAGTAAAGCTGTCTTTTGCAATTGACTGATGGTGAATTTCCCAGTATTTGTCCTATTATGTTTCATCTTAGAGAATTTAAGGAGGATTACATGAGGATTTCATATAATCATGAAGGGGAAGGTAAATTTTTGGGAAAGAAACTGGTCCCAATCAGCCAGTGAATTCCATGGTTGAGTAGGGTCTTGAACCTGCATTTCCGCAGACTGAATCTACCACTTTAATCCCTAAACCATAAACCTCTTAGATCAGGAATATATAGCTTTTTTTTCCAGATCAAAAGGTCATATTGTTACCTATTTCCACAACTGTAGCTCTACATACATTATCCAAGTTGTCAAACTGCACAGTACAATCCACTAGCAGATTCCTCCTTAATTCCCTTTTTATTGCTCCTTTCCTTTCTGAGGGTTAGAAGCAATTTGCTTTCCCTGTAAAGTGTCAGTTTGCTGCCTCAAACAAAAGAAACACTTAACTATCTGAGGCATTGCATGATAGATGATCCTTGGTGGTGTCTAGCAGCTCAATAGATGTTGCCTCTTGCAAAAGAATGGTTTATGAGACAAAGTTCATGTATTCCACAGGCATTTGTTAATGAAATGGATGCCAAAAATGTCACTGGCTGGGTGCTAGACATAGCAAAGCAATTCCTAATTCATTGGAACAATGTATTTCCTAAACAACTTTCATGGGTTTTCAAATTCATGAGCCCTGCCCCAATCAGGAAAGGTATGAAAGTTTGCCCTCTGACAGCCTCTTGGGAACAGAGAACCTTCAAAGTTCAAATCAAAGTTTTATCTAAATTCAACATTCTGCATCACACAGTGGGCAGTTTAACTAGTCGATATTTCCCAGGTTCAAAATTGTTTTAATAATGCACTGGCACTGATTTCTCAAGTAATTCTAACAGTTCTTCTAAAATCTCAAAGGTGCTTTTTCAAAAGGCAACTGGACTTTGTTTTATCTTGAAGACTTTTCATCCAAGAAGCTTCTTCAGTTCTGACTGAATGGTGGAGGAGGGGCAGATTTATAATGATATGCCTGCAAAGAATATAAATCCTTTCATTCTCCACCATTCAGTCAAAACTGAAGAAGCTTCTTGGATGAGAAGTGAAATGTCTTCAAAGAAAAACAAAAGTCCAATTGCCTTTTGAAAAAGCACCTTTGGGGTAACTATGACATGGTTGATTGAGAATCTCCATAGACAGTGGTTCTAAAAAGCTTGAGTCAGGGGCAGAGCCCCCATGCTGATGTTATAATCAATCTATGTTCCACGTCAGTCAGTCCTTTGGGGACGGATTGACAAGAAAGAGACTAATGTCAGGGTGGAAGATATCTTGTCATCTCCCTATTAGACATGTTGTACTCTTGACATTTCATTTCTCTATTTTCTCCTCCATAACTATCTCTGGTTCTCCTTCCCTGTCCCAAAGCAGATGTCAATCTCTTTCTCTTCTTCTTCTTCCTGTTCCTCTCCCTCTTTCTAGAGACAATGCAAAAAGACAGATCTGTCACCTCGATGGTCCATCCCCATTTCTATTGATAGGTCATTGTAGCAGCAGTGACACTTTCTCTTTCCCTTTCTCACTTGTAACTTTTTTTTTTTAAAGTGGGACTCTTGCAGAGCAAGAATGCATTTTCACTTACTCTTATTGTCTCTTTGTTAGATGTATACTCCGCCTTTCCTCCAGACAACAGTACTCTCTCCTCCAATTTTTCCCTACCTCCACCAGATTGGCCTGCAAGTTAATCCATTGAATAAACTTGCATGACACAGGATTCATTGGAATCTAAATTCCCCCAGGTCTGATTCAAAGTTTTCCTAATTACTTCAGAATCAAAACAGGAATCCTCAGTTTTATTTCAGCATTCATCATGTGATTTTGTTAAATGTTGCAGAGATCTCAAAAAACAAATTCATTAGTTGAAGAATTAAATGCTCAAAAGCAACCAAGAAGTCACATGAATAGAGATCTTAAGAGTGTGATGAAATCACATGATTTATTATTATTTCATGCTGGGATTTATAATGCTGGCTGTCACCTTCAAAGCCTTATATGACTCAAAAGCTAGGCATCATTGGGACTGCCTTCTCTAAGCAATCTGTGCCCGTTCAATAAAATCTGTAAGGAATGGCATCCTTTGCGTTTCTTTGAATATATGTTGTAGGGACGATGAGGGTGAGTCTTTTATGTTAGTGTTTTTTCTTTGGAAAATTCGCCCACCTGAGATCAGGTCTGCCCCCACCAGGATGGCATTTAGAAAACCTGCCAAGACTTGGCTATTTCATCTCATCCTTGAGAGAATGGTGCCTGCAGTAAAATAAATATTTTTACTAAGCTATATTTCTCAGTGGGGTGGAAATGGTGCTAATTCACCACCTGCTTTTCATTGTTTTTACTGTTTATTGGTTTAATCTTTTGTTTATTGTATTTGAGGGTCTGCTCCTAAGAGTTGTCCACAGATAAAGCAGCCTAATTGCCACAATGTATTACTAGACAGGGGTCAAAGGCTCTATGCAGGGTTGTTGAGAAACCAAAGAACCCATGGATATTGTGTTGCTGGAATCTTGGTCCACAGAGATAAGATGGACCAATAGATGGCAATATACCTAGAGTGTCATTATACAATACAGATGTTGAGCAAAGGGGAGAAAATGTATTAATCTTTGCCATGCTGTCATTTGGGATATAATTGGGCTCTAGAGAGCTTGGGAAGCCCTACAAAATAGACAAAGAAATTGACTCCACAGGATGACTAGCATTTATTGAGACAGGCTATCTTAACAGAACTTCCCAATCTCCCCATCCCTTCCTCTTATACTCCAGGGAATCAGAAGAGATCAGATTGAGATTCTGTTTAATACTTTCCTATCATCCTGGACTTGATGCATGCTTTATCTGCAGCAGTTGTTGTCCTTTAACGTTTCTGGATGTCTTCTCCAAGGTCACTTCTATGGCTCCTTACTCAGACCGATGCTTTTTATGATACCACCGGAAATAGATAAAGGCAGTTGCAGGCTCAGGTTTTCTTATGTTGCTTTAGGTCCTTAATATAAACCAGTGTATTCTATATATGGGCAACAATATAAAGACCCTAAGAATGAAATCTCCTGATGTGAAGATCACTGGTTAAGACAAGAATGTTATTTAGCTGTTCCAGTAACTGAGTGTACCAGTTAACTTGTTTGCATATATTTGAGCAGATGAACCAAAATGTAATCTTTTTCCTGCTTTTCAGGCAGAGTGGGGAAAATGTGATGCAGATTTAGCTGCTCGGTATTGAAAATACTCAGACTTAAACACCCAAGGAAGAAGTACATTTCTATTTATTCCTTTTTAATACAATTGATGTTAATAATTATGTTTTATGATAATATATTGATAGAATATATAAAGTCAAGCAAATTTTTATGTGTACATATTCCTATTCAGTTCATTACCTCTTGGTCACGAAATTATATTGTGTCATCCACTCACTTCTAAGCAGAAGTGACTTTATGATTGTAGTTGATGCCTCTTAACCAGAAACATTTTTTTAATTGATGGTATGCCTTCAAGTCAACGTCAACTCTTAGCAACTACATATAATTATTTTTCATTGATCTGTCCTTAACCTGGTCCTTCAACTCTTCCAATGTTGACAGTGTAACTGATTTGAATTGTGTGTAATTAGCATTATTCTTATTAAGCAACTTAAAGAAGAATATGAATTCTCTCCGAATGTCATACTTCACCATTCACATTCAAGAGGCACATCATATTTCTTACATCTTCAGTTCTAAATAAAGCAACTTACACTTTTCATTATCAAAGCTATCCATCTCAAAGGAAATTACTTTCAGGGTGTTTTCTGAATAACACAATTCTAAACTGCATTATTCAGAACCGATTCCTGAATGTGTGATCCAGACATCAATTAATATTGATATTATTTATCAGTGTCAAGTTAATGCGGTCAGTCTTAACTTTACAGGGTCACCACACTGTAAAGTTGAGAACCCGTTTTATTACCATTTTGTGATTGGTTTTTTTTAACATTTTTGTTAAAAGTAGTTTAGCTGATTACCTCCTGATATTTTTTATGAGCTAATGTAGTGCTGTCCAAACCATGTTGCCAGATTTATGTAACACCCATCTAAAGACATAGATTTTGTGAGGTCCACTTCATTAAAAATGATGTTCTCAAGAAGCAAAATTAAATTTGACCCATACTTTCCTTCTCATTTTTAGTAAGTAGGCTATTTCACAGATCATACTTAACCTCCAATGATGAAAATCAATTATTAAAATGACAATATGATCAACCTCTTTCCTTTTATGGTTGAATTGTGTACAGGAGGTCCATGAACTGGGCATATTGTTATGTATGTGTATAAAAGTGAGGTTTCCCTCCTCCACATAACCAATTTATAACACAAAAGAAATAGTTCTTTTTTTCCAACTTCACAGTTGTTTTCAACATCCAACAGCACATTTAATGTTCAAAGATACACGTCTTCTGACTGGAGGTTAGATTATGACTGCTTATAGAGTGATAGAGCTTTCTTCCATACTTTTCTCCTTCATCCTTGATCTGCTGAGGCCATTTTATTGAATGTATCTTGGCTTACGTGTTACAGTATTACATAAAGAGAAAGCATGTCTTTGTTAATGAGAAATATTTTATTTCCTGTAAACTAACTGCATTTTTTAGGTATGAAAATAGAGGATTAGAGGCTAAAAAATACCACCATTATTTTAAATTTTCCTTGCAGGGAAAATGAATGATCAGTTCCCTTGACCATTCTGACTGAGGTTTTTATCCCACTTTCTACCAAGCAGTTGGAGCTCAGCCAGGAAGTGAAGGAGAGGCAAGTTTAATTTGGGAATTGGTACAAGAGAAAAAGACTAAATGTTTTCTTCAAAGCCCCACTTTGTGGAGTTTTGAAGCTGATTAAGTTTTGTTTAGGCTAAAAGAAGAGAGAAATAATAACCTATTAGGTTATAAGAGCATAGTCTGCTCTTTTACCTCAACAAGACTTCCATACTCCCCTGTAAAGAATAGAATCTTTTCTGTGGTTTCTGGCATTGATTACAAGCCTTCTCACTACTCTTCTTGTAAAAAAAAAAATTGTAAGAAATAAATCCACTTCTATGTATAAGGAGGAGCCTCACTTTGCTCACAGTACTGCTATAATCAGTGTTGTGAGGGCCTAATGTTGTGCTTACAAATAGGAATTGAGCATGTTATCAAGAAAAGTACCAAATTCTGAGACTGTTTTATTCCCAGCTTTGTACCTGCCCCTCTGTTCCAAGTAGTCATTCATATATATTTTGTAGAAAATAAAATTGTTTATTTATGTATATACTAGGTATATGTGCTTTATTTCCAAGTAGATCATCTACCCAAGGAAAAGGAAAACTGGAACATTATTGTAACATCCTTGTGAAGGGTGAGAGTGAAGAGACAACTAGAAAGTGTGGTAGAGTTTTCTAACACAGGGGTCTCCACATTTGACAACTTTAAGACCTGTGGACTTCAACTCCCAGAATTCCCTAGTCAGCATGGGGAACCCCAGTTCTAGCATATTAGTGTTTTATATCTTATTAATGAACAATTGCACTCATTTTATGAATTGAGAAACCTCATTGAGCCGATGTGGTGTAGTGGTTAGAGTGTAGCACTGCAGGCTACTTCAGCTGACTGCTAGCTGCAGTTCGGCAGTTCAAATCTCACCCGCTCAAGGTTGACTCAGCCTTCCATCCTTCCAAGGTGGGTAAAATGAGGACCCAGATTGTTGGGGGAAATATGCTGACTCTGTAAACTACTTAGAGTGGGATGTAAAGCACTGTGAAGCAGTAGTGCTATTGCTATAATACCTGCCCTCTGTAACATTATCCCTCCTGAGTTGAGATTAGCCCCAACCATCACAGACTTTCAGGAAGTCCTTAAAACCCTTTTTTCAGCAAATCTGGGAATCCCCTGGTAATAAGAATCTCACTTGTTGGATGTATTAAGTATAACATTCTTCTGTTTGTGGTCTTGTTTTTAATCTATGTTCATTGTTTTAATTGCTTTAATTGGTTTTGTGGCATGTTTTAATAAGTGATTTTTATTGTATATTATCCGTAGTCACTTCATGTAAGATCAAAGGATATATTCATTTGACAAAAAAGAAAAAAGAAAGAAATCAGTATCCTCATCTATATTCTTTTCATTCTTTACGTTTTAATTGACTCGCTAATTTCTGGATGTGATATTCTCAGAGGTAAGCCATTTAGAGTTCCTTTGCAAAGAGAAACTGTAACCAGATTATATTGTTTAGTTTGGTAATGTTATTTGTGCAAGAAAACCAAGCTCAGTGAACACCAAGATCCTAATAGCAACAATACAGAATCAGTTTGAATTTACATCTATCTCCTGGCATATGATGCAGGATGAGGTGGAAACTATTGAGTATTCAATGGAATAAGATCCCAGGTAGATAAATAGCTAACATATACTAACGCCAAAGACTATATCTTGTCTTTATCATGAATACTTCTTCCAAGAAAGAGTGAGCTAAACTAGGAATGGGCAACCTGCAATCCACATGTCCACACACTTGTACAACTCAGAATCACATATGATTGTAGGCATGGACAACATCAAAATTGTCCCCCTTGTTTTTCTTTAGATTTTTTTAGGATGCTAGTGGTGGTGATAATGGAGAAAACAAAGGAGAAAACAGATACCTTAAACCTTAGGTATGCATAGAGCTCCCATAGATCTTTAAAAGTCTATGTGTTTAAATTTGCACTCACTGCTTTAAGATGTGCTCACGCCATCTTGGCTCTAAAATAGCTTAAGAAAAATCTATCTACTGACACTTTGGCAACACTTGCAATCTTGGATGCATGCAGGCACAACAAGCAGTTGTTGTAGCAATAGTTGCTTTTTGGAGAAAAAAACATTTCCATCATGCGCTATCATTCTTTATATATCTTTCTTTATTAATATTACTGCAATAACACAGTGGCTAAGAGCTTTGTTTTCTCCATGATTGGAAGACTGCCATTATTGTGTCAATATTTAAAAAAAGAAGTACGGGGAGGGATAGGAATCCAGCGAATTATCACCCTAGACATTTGCTGAATGCAATTAGCAACCTTTATGCCTATCACTTGAATAACCAGTTACAAAATTGGATAGAGAAAGAATCAATGCTGGGCAACAAACGGGTTCACTTTTCTCTCAACTATTTTGCATTAGATCATATTCTGGTCCAACGACGTCTTATTGGAAAACACATCTACAGTAAGAGGTCTGCAAAATTGTTTGTGGTTATTCCAGTTTTCCTATATATATCACAATGTGGCTATCATTTCATTAACTCCTGCAAGACTTAAACAAGCTTTCAAAGCATTTTTACCCGTTACTGCCAACAACCCC
This sequence comes from Pseudoxenodon macrops, assembly GCA_032467955.1. NCBI lineage: Eukaryota > Metazoa > Chordata > Lepidosauria > Squamata > Pseudoxenodontidae > Pseudoxenodon > Pseudoxenodon macrops. The sequence continues at coordinate 89,693 of JANHFT010003154.1, read as the reverse complement.
TTTCAATAATCAACGATGGGAAATGCAAAGTTGAGAGGAAGGAAATTGAGCAGATCAAGAGCTTCAAATATTTGGGGATAGTACTCCAGGTGAAAGTCAAATCTGGCCCTAGGTTCTAGCTCATTTTATCTTCCCAATAAGCAACTGAGTTGGAAGATCATTTAAAAGCAGTTTATTAGGGTATCTTGATAAAGTGGGATCTCTCGATGAAAAAGGAGGAGAAAACTCCAAGCCCCATGTTTCCCTCCTTTTTATAGTTAACACAACAAAGAAAATACAAGAGGAAAGTTGATTGGAGAGGATAAAGGTAACCTCCCTTTTGCATAGGAAATCAGTTACATGTAGTCAAACATATTACATGATTGCATCTTGTGCTATCACACATGTTCATTAAAATTAGGTCTGACATCAGAAGGGGGGTAATTGTAAGGAAAAAGATTCTTTGGAGTTTACAAAAGAGATAAATCAGATCCCAATTTGTACTAACAAATATCTGGAGCTAGTCTCTAGCTAGTCCATCAGTTTAGGAATGTTAAAAGCTAATAAACCTGAACATTATTTTAAAAGAGAGAAAATAAATCAAATTAAAATACAAAGTATTAGTTAACAAACTACAAAACCCATGTTGTTTGCCCGTCCAGGTGCCTGCTGCACATTGATTGTGTTGCTTTACACAGCAGGCATTCATTATCTGAACAAAGGATAAATGATCACATACAAGCAACTCTGAAACATTTCATAGCAAATCTTATGGCCCCAAAATTTTATGGTGCCCAACTGAAACCATTTACCTGTTATAAATCCCTTGAAGCTTTACAAAGTATTTGTGAATACTTGTGAATTCTTTCTCATGCCTAGATATGTATCTAATAGGAATTTTAGAATAGAAGGGCAATAAAAATAGAATTCCAACTATTCAATGGTCTGCAAATTGATTATCATAGATGAGCCATGGAAGACTGTCATGAATTACGGCTTCCATTTATTTAAATATTTATTGCACAGCTTTATATACATATGCATGTATGTTTATGAATATATGCCCTGCACCCCTTTGTGTTTTTTTAAGTTTTTTCTTCTTTGATGTTTTTGATTACTTTTTCTCGCTATTTTTTTTGCAGTTATTTTTTTTTAAAGTAGAAGTGATGGCACAGTTGTTAATACTTCCCTATTGATTTAAATTCCTTTTTTTCCCTGGTAGGATTTAGTCCATTAGTCCTAACCGATCCATTTTAATTCCTGTGGCAACAAGCAGTTTGAGGAAACTTAGCTGTTATGATTTGCCTCTCCAGCAACTGCTTGTTTGGGAATACACTCGGGCAAGAAAAAAAAGTAAAGAAAAGTCCTAGATACTGAACTTCAGAATGAGATTAGGTGTATTTCCAGCCACTTCCAACTTTGGAACGGTTTAGTATAGTGCTTAAGGCATCAGGCTAGAAACCAGGAGACTCCGAGTTCTAGTTTCACCTTGGGCATGAGGACAGCGAACTGACCATGAGCCAGTTACTCTCTCTCAGCCCTAGAAAGGAAGCAATGGCAAAGTACTTTGAAAAATCTTGGCAAGGAAAATATAGGGACTTGTCCAAGCATCTGCCTGAAGTCAATACAGAAGGAAGGAAGGAAGGAAGGAAGGAAGGAAGGGCTTCTAGCTGACATTAGAACTGGCAAAGCTCACTCTAGATGGGCATGTGCAGATACCTAACTTACTTTAGCCTCTCTTGCCCAACAAAGAGATTTTTCAAAGCTAGGTTTGACATTTTATCCTCCTCAGTTCTTAATGAGAGATTTATTAAAGTCCTCATCTGTGAAAGAATTTGTCCTTTGGTGCTGTAGAGATTATTCCACATGTGCTTCCAGGGCAGTCAACAAATCTTTCCCCTTTGTTGGCATCTTTTACAGATCAAAATGAAATTTTCCTTGCTGCATTTCTTCTTTCAGACAAGAAATGCTTTATCAGGTATTGCATTGCAACAATTAAAATCCCTAGCCAGAACATCACAAGGCATAGGACAGAGCATGGACAAACACACTGAAAGTCTATTTCTTTTAATCATTATGATAGTTACAGATAGACATTCTCTCAAGCCAATCTTCTCAATTAGATGTTACCAGGGGTGGGTTGTGAATATGTTTGTTGCCGGTTCGCTCAGGGTCACGCATGCACAGAAGGAAAATCCAAGATGGCGGCGCCCACGGAGACACCGATGGAACCGGCTCCATGACATCACTACAGAGTTACTACCGGTTCTATAGAACTGGATAGAACTGGTAGGAACCCACCTCTGGATGTTACCACTTATTTTTTTAATAAATACAGAAATCTTATGGATCCTATAGAAGTTCAATTGTTTTTGTTAAATTTTATTGTGTGGTCATTGCTTTATAAATTTTTCTTAACATATTAATATTTAATAGACCTTAATTTGAGTTGGTACATTTATATTTAACATTTATCAGTATTTTATCACTTATATCTATTTTAATATTTTATTACGGTATCTTAAAGATTGCACTTAGATCTTCCGTTCGACTTAGGCATCTGTTTAATCTTTTTTTCTATTAATTTTTCTTTTATTTTGTAATTTCATAAGCAATGATTGTGATACATTTGATTGATTGATTAATTAACAAGACCTTTCTTTAGCCCGGACTTCAAAACTGACTGAGTTTTGCTTTCATAAATAATGTCAACCTTTTCCTAGTCATCTAAGATACAAGCAGTGGTGGGATTCAGCCAGTTCTTACCCCTTCGGGAGAACTGGTTGTTAACTTTCTGAGCAGTTTGGTGAACTGGTTGTTGGAAGAAATCATTAGGGCAGAGAAC
>JANHFT010003154.1:63280-79079 GCA_032467955.1 Pseudoxenodon macrops | reverse complement strand
GGGAAGGTAACAGTGTTCCGTGTGCCTTTGGCGTTTAGTCATGCTGGCCACATGACCACAGAGTTGTTTTTGGACAGTGCTGGCTCTTTGGCTTTGAAATGGAGATGAGCACCATCCCCTACAGTCGGGAACGACTAGCGCATATGTGCAAGGGGAACCTTTACTTTAACCTATGTGAAAGATAACGTCCCACACTGTCCAATCGAGGACAGCTTCAATAATATCCTGCTACTTCTTTAGAATAAAAGACTAAACGACTACAGCCTCAATACAAAACAACATATGCCTTAGCATCTTCATCAATAATAGCAAGGATAAAAAGAAAGCCATTTCCCTTTCTAATCAAGATCTGAAGAACACGAGATACTTACCAGTAGAAACAGGCCTCGGTCTGGACTTGCTTGGAGTGCCTGAAACATCTAGGCAAGCTTTGCTTTGGCATCCATCATTGCTATGAGGTCCCTCCTGTTGGAACTGGGTGCGCACTGTGGTTTCATCTGCAGATTTGGGTCGGTAATCAAAGATGCTAAGATGGGTTTTGGAGAGCTGAGAACTTGGTAACAAACTGGCATGGGAGGAGGAAATGGATTCACTGAAGACAGATGTGCAGGAATTAGACAGAGAGCAGGAGCCACCATCACTCAGATCATAAAAACCTGATGAATCAAAAAAAAATATTTCCTGGTTTACAGAGAACAAATAAACTGCATAGCAGAAGGTTCAGTTGCAGCACTTCCTTCTCTTCCATTTCATAGATGAGAGTACTGTGAGAGAGAAAAAACCAGGTGCTTTCAGACAAAATTTCTGCTGTCCCTCATTCACAAATTTGTGCAATGGTGAAGTCTAGACATTCTGGTCTTTTTACTTCTAAGCCTCCCAAGTTTTCTCACTGCTCCTAGCTTTTCTCATTAAAAATCTGTCAGTGAGGGAAAGTCTGAAGAGTTATGTCTTTGACTGGCAATGTCAAAACTGTCATACCCAGGTGAGCAAGTTTGGAGGGGAGCTCTGGGAGATTGAAAAGCATTTTGAAGCCTGTGCTCCAAAACGGGCAAAAGAAGGACCCTTAGAAATGGTGTGGAAATGAAATGGAAGATACAGCTAAAGCACAGAAACAAGCATTGTTTTATTTCAGTTGCATTAATTGTATTCATTTAACGAATTGAAAAAGACAGCTCCTCATCCATGGAAGGATTTGCCTTTTCTATTTCCTGCCTGTGCTCATTTTAAGCAGAGCATAATTGTTATCTGAATGATCATCATCTTAAAATCATCATCTTTCACAATCGTACTAAAACCAATTCACATAGTAGACATTTAAAACCACAAAAAGCAAGAGAAGAACAGGGGAAAAAACAGATTAGTTAGATGACCGATCTACTGGGTCAACCCAAGTATAAAAGACTTTGCTATCGTACAACTGCTGGCTTTTTGTCTCAGACGTCAGGAAAAAGACATGAAGAAAAAAAACACCAAAGGAAGAATAAGGCAAAAGGCACAAAGCCAAGGTAGAAAGGAATGGACCAAATAGGAAGAGGAAGATTGGAGATGGGTTGGGTTGGGTTGGGTGAAATTGAAAAGTTAGTTGTTGTTGTTGTGGAAGATGGCAAGTCCAAGCACAAAAAAGTAACAATGCCATGAAGGTTGGTAGCTTCAAAGAGAATGAAGATAAGACTGAATGGTGGAGATGGAGATAGGACTAGTTTTGAGTGATGTACCAATGGCAATTGGGAGGTTGTGCATCTATATTTTAATAACTTACTCTTAAATGTTAAGAGTCACTATATATAATTATCCATGTCTATGGTCCTCAGGACAAATTTAGAACCTCTAAAACTTCACTCTCCTTTTTATCTCTTTCCCAGGTCCAATAAAACAGATGTTTGGCAAGAATCCCAGTGAGTCAGTTCACACATCACCTACAGTTTAAAGTAAGACTTGTGCTTTAGACTTGGGCACACTTGTGCTTTATGACTTTTACAGATTGCTTGCTGTCTCCCTTTCTATGTGGGTAAAGACAATGAAATATCCATGGTTTGCTTCCTTTACTTTAGTATGAGTAAAAAAAAATATTGACTATGTCTTTGTCCATTTAGAAGAAAAAGAAAGCATAAAACTGTTTCTTTTTCAGTTTGCTTGTTTTCATACTTCTTCTGAACAAGTGAACCAGAGGTGGGTTCCTACTGGTTCGGACCGGTTCTACCGAGTAGGTGGTAGGCAGCTGGTGACGTCACAGAGCCGGTTCTGCTACGTGGGCGCCACCATCTTTAAAAAAAATTTTTTTGGGGGGGGAAATTTTTGTAAACGTTTTTTGGAGTTTTTTCTTCTTCTGCGCATGCGTCTCCATCTTGTTTTCAGCCTTTTTTGGGGGGGTTCTACTGTGCAACCACGCGGTGCGGGAGGCAGCGAACCGGCGGTGAGGTAAGTTAGAACCCACCCCTGAAGTGAACCTATAGTCAGTTTACTTCATGCTAAGTTAGGCTTACAGAATCATGAAGGATTTATTAACCAGTCTGCTTCTGAAAAAGAACCAGAGGTCTCCTTAAGCTTGGCTGTTTAATATAAAGAAGGAAGAGTTGAAAAGGCAGTCACTGCTATTTCTTCTAGCTGTGATCAGGATGGAGATAACAAGTTCCTCGAAAGCAAACAGACTATAATGTGCAAGTAGTTCTCAAACATCTGAAGAGTAGCCACAACTAAAAAACACATACACAACATAATAGACTGAGAAGAATATTTATGGACATTTTATTTCCTCATATAACATTCAGCTATCTGCAGTGGTGGGATTCAAATAATTTAACAACCGGTTCTCTGCCCTAATGATTTCTTCCAACAACCAGTTCAGAGGAACTGCAATGGAAAGAATCTCCCCCCTCCCCAAAATTGTCAGGGTTATTCATTTGGGCATCTATGAATAGAATAGAATAGAATAGAATAGAATAAGAATAAGAATAAGAATAAGAATTTAAATTAGAGAATAGAGTAGAGTAGAGTAGAATAGAATAGAATAGAATAAGAATAAGAATTTAAATTAGAGAATAGAGTAGAATAGAATAGAATAGAATAGAATAGAATAGAATAGAATAAGAATAAGAATAAGAATTTAAATTAGAAAATAGAGTAGAGTAGAAAGTTCAGAAAGTTAACAACCGGTTTTCCCGAAGTGGTGCAAACTGGCTGAATCCCACCACTGGCTATATGTATAGCTGGAAAAATGATGGAAAATATTGTTCAACAGTTGTACAGGGAATCCAGGTTAAGCAAGATTGGTGCTCAATGCAAAATATGCATAACAGCAATCCTGAGCATAGGATCCCACTTTTTGAAAGTTGGTAGACATCAAAGAGTCTAAAAACAGAAACTTAGCAAACAAGCCACCTTTGTATATAGTGTTTTTACTATTGATTGATTATCAATCCATCTTTATCACTTCCAAGTTGCAGCAAGGGGAAGGGAAGGGACAGAATGGTGCTAATGGAAGTGGAAGGGTTTGGATGAGTGAAGAGGTAAGTGTGAAGATCTCCTTTTGCCCTTCATTCGGCTAAACATGATGCCCCACCAAATAGTCAATTTTGTCACTTAATTTCAAGAGCACAATCAGCAGGGGCTGGAACAGTAAGCTAGGGAGACATATGGTAACCTGTCCCTTACCAATAAAGTTCCTTTATATGGATTACACTTTGTGTTATCATTGTTTTACTGTATTTGCTACTGTAAAAAAAAAAAAGTTCATAGCAGAAGAAAAGGAAAAAACCATCCAATTACCTGAACTGGGCCTACTATCACTATCAAGATATTCAATGGAAGTTTTGCCGACATCCAACTTCAGTTCGCTGATCTGCTGGTCCAATTGATCCAGGTGAGTTTTCAGTCCCACATCTTGTCTCCTCAGCCGTGACTGTTCATAGGGGAAAGGGAAGATGTTCAGTTTCTATTGGCTCTGTAGGACCAACTCAACATTCCCGTCTTCTAGGGCTAATCTGATCTTTGAAGAAATAGCACAAAGGCAAGTAGCTTCTAGTCACAATATGTTGACTGGATTCTTTTAAGAGTTTAAATTGATGACTTTGATGGTAAAACTGAGCATGGAAGGACCATGCAAATAATTCACATTAATACATTTTGAAATTCTATCTGTAGAACAGAGGTGGGTTCCTACCGGTTCGGACTGGTTCTACCAAGTAGGTAGTAGGCCTCTGGTGATGTCACAGAGCCGGTTCTGCTCCATGGGCGCCGCCATCTTTTTTTTGGATTTTTTTTGGGGAGGGAAAAAATTGTTGTTGGTTTTTTTTTCTTCTGCGCATGCGCAGAAGCAGAGTTTCCGGCACTGTGCATTCATCACCATCTTGTTTTTGGCCTTTCTTTGGGGGGAATTTTTCAGGGCTTTTTTCTACTGTGCATGTGCGTGCGCACGTGATGCACGCACACAGTGCGCCCACGTGGCACGGGAGGCAGCGAACTGGCGGCGAGGTAAGTTAGAACCCACCCCTGCTGTTGAACCTCCACTTGTATGGGTCTTTAATTAATAAACCATTTCAGAAACTCAGGGACTTGGTGTAACCACCTTGGTGACAACCAAAATATCTGAAGCTGTACACTGCTTAAAGTTAATCTGTAAAATGGGTGATACCTAAATTAGACAGATAAATAGGCTATTTAAACTGGAGAGACACACTCCCAAAACTTCTGTGATATACGGCACAAGGATACCAAAATATTCCTTTTTCTCCTCCCTAATTCAAATTTATGGATTATGTGGATTCTTCCTCGTTCATGCACTTCATTGTCCTTTCAGCTGCTAAGAAAGGCTTCCACTGATTTCAGAAAATCTGGAGAAAGCCCATAAAGTTACTAATTTTATATCTTTACAGTCAACAATACTTGCTTAATATATTTATAGATGAAAAGCTTCCAATATTGCCTTCTTTGGAAGTAAAAACTGTTTTAAGCCTTTTTAAAAGAAAATTTCCCTTTTCCAAAACAAAACAAATGTTCTATTCAAATTGAGGAAAATCCTGGATTGACATCAACAAAATTTTAATAAACATGCAATCCCGAGAAATCTGCTGTTGATTGGACTAGGAAAATAACACACTTTAGACTAGGGGTTCCCAATCCCCAGAGCATGGTCCACTACTGGGCTGTGAGCCGTTCAAAACTGGGCTGCGCGAAACAGTGGGCAAGTGCGCACACATCCCCTTTTCACAAGCAGGCGAGTGCATGCACGTGTGCTCCATTTGTGAGTGCATGCATGCGCTTTCCCATCACTCGCATCAAAAACCATCCCTTCTTCCCCATCTCCCCTGCCATCCACAAAGCCAGAAATGTTGGGTAACTCAGCCTTAGATTGTCTGTGAGTCTGTGTGTTCACATAGCTCATAAGCCTAAATAAATATACTTTTAGCCTCTTCAGTTCCACTATTGTAGAATTCATGATTGCTGTAAATGATTGGCAGTAAACTCAGAAATTTCAATCATCTGAAATTTCGCTCATGTGCAAAGCAGCAGTAACATCTGGAACAGCAGTGGTTTCTTAGGAAGCACTTAATTTATCTCCCCCTTTCCTCTCTAATTTACTACTCCACCCCCGACCAACCTTACAAATTTAGCCAGAAAATATATCTTAGAAGCTTAGCTGGGGGGATAGGGGGGATCAAAAACTTTAGAATTTTGCACATATTTGTAACAGATGAAATCCAGATTGCTTACATGTACACAACCAATGTGGAAGGGGTATGTGGGCCAATAGGAAACTTCACACAAACACACATACCAACATCCCAATCCCTGCAGTCACTTTCTTTCCTCGCCTTAACTGGAGATGGCTTCTATTTAGATCCACATGAATGTCAGTACAATATTTGTTGTGGCTTACCCTGACACTTATATGAGTAATAACCTCCGTATAGTCTGGCAGTCTGATAAAAGCCGAGTTCTTAATTGCAGTGGCCTACATAGCAGAGTAAATGTGTGCTCAACAGGCTTCCAAAGTGTGTTTTACTAAGCTGAGCAGCAGGATCATCTTCCATGGCCAGGTGCATTTGTTCAGCAAAAGCATTAGCTCTATGGATTCTCTGTTCAATAATCAGTTTCCGAGATGATTTATACCGCTATTAGCAACCTCATACTATTGCACAAGAGATGCAGTTTCCTGCAGGTTTCCTTAGGAGACCTAATCTAACAACAGCACCAATCACAATACAATCCATTCCATTCAAATACATAACCTTTCTTGCTAGCATTCCAAACTAACACAATACACACATATATATTTTTCTGTCTAAGCACTGCTCTTCTGATGCGCAAAGGAATGAAAGAGCTTTAGGCTTTACTGATTTCAGGAAGTAAGTAACTGAATTTTGTTTTCATGGTTGGAATTAATTGCTTCATGATTAATGTTTTGCCAGCCAATCCCTCCCTTTGTGGTTTCTGATTAATGGCAAAGAGGCCACAAAGCATTCACAGGACTCTCAGGTATTCAAGGATAATTTATTGTGCCAGGATCTGTTTGCAATTTTACAGCACTTTAACCAGTATTAAACTATTTACACTGGCCTTATAAACCCTTTCCTCTTTTCCCAACTTTTCCTACCATGAGCCCTGGTGTGTTTCATCAGTGTTTGGTTGGCTTCATACTTCTCATCCGTTCCTGATTTGTATTTGTATTTCTTGTGCTCAAACTGCTCATTTGAGACCATTTTTTTGATGGTCCCAAAATCCATTTGTTCCAGTCAAGTAGGGCTTTGCCTGATAAATCTGGCCCACAAAATGTGGGCAGGGGGAGGCTCCTTACAAGGAATTGGAATTCCTATCAAGAGTTCCAAAGATCACCCATACTGGACTAATTCCTTCCAAAACAGTTACCAACATGGCCTTTTGTTGTAGTGAGTGGAGCTATATGAGTTGTAGTTCAACATGCTTGTTAAGCACTCCGTACTGAAGGCTTCTATAAGGCTTTGCTTTCCCTCCAAGGGTTGACTTAATTAGAGCACCTTATGCTATTAAGAGCTTGGGGGTCTTCCAAATTGCTAGTTCACCTGGTTTTTTGGGGGGAGGAACATAGTATTAATTTTTTAAATATTGCCCAACAGTTGACCTCCAAGATATTCTATCATAAAACACATGGGGGAAAGTGCGCAAAGAAAAATTGCAAGGAATACTTAAAACAACATTAAAAAATACATTTTCTGGTACGTCAATCAAGGTATTTTTATTTATAAAATAATTTCAAGTTATTAGGCACTAAGCAAAAGATAAAAGAAATGGGCCTTTGTATAAAAGCTTATGAAAAGGACAAAGAAAAGCAGCCTAGTGAAAAAACAGAAATGGTGGGGACAAGTTCAAAGCAGAAATATTACCTGTAACATTAGCAACTGATTTTAAAATATCAGCCGAGAAAAAAAAATGATGCAGTAGATCATGAAAACTATGGATTTTTCAAAACCTCCCCTTGCTACAAACAACAAAAACACGAAACTTCTTTCCTTAGATACTTAGAAATATTTCTGATACAGGCAATCCACTAAAAACTGAAGACATTTGACATTAGCTCCATTTTATCTTTCCTAGAGCACATGGCTAGCTCGTTTAGGGTTAGATGGAATTTCAGCAAGAATAACTGGTCCTTTCAGTGCTGTAAAGTTTTGAAGTGCCTGCCAAAATCTATAGAGGCATAAGGATCTCAGTGCTGAAAGGTTGGCCATTGTGCTCTCATTATTGCCCAGAGGGCAAACAGATTTGACTTCCCTTCCTGCTCTTCCTGAATATTATCTGCTGTCTAGTAATCAGATTATTTCAGCTAAATTCCTATTTTTAACACTGTTGTATCCCAAACAATGTTACTGGCAAGTGCTAGGTAAGTTTTACAACTGTGAGAATGTTAGATGGCCAAGTCAGATGGCCAATTCAGCCCCTAATTACAATGTAGAAAATGTAGTGAAGGTTACCAATACGGATGACTCATTTAGCTGGATATATTTTCTAATATTGTGTTCTTTAAACATAAAGAGTGACGCCATCAAAATAAAGGCAGAGCTATTATGGTGAAACTAAATGCTTATTTGTACATAAAATGGGATTTGGTAACCATGTTTAGAAATGCAGCCTTAATTTTATGGTGTGTTTTTTCTTTCTTTTGGAAAAGCAGAATAGAAACTAGATACACTTGAACTAGAAGGCTAATTGTTTAGAAGACATAAATATTAAAAGTAGGAATTTAGCTGAAATAATCTGATTACTAGTCAGGAAGGGAAGTCAAATCGGTTGTAACATTCGGTCCTTCGAACTTCGTGTGACATGCTTCTAAATTGTGCAGGATTATATTACCTGTGCTTTAGGAAAAGATATCTGTTGAACTTTGAGACTCTCAGATGCCTTAAGCTATTGATAACTTTGATCAGGATGTCTTTAGATTGTTTGATAAAGTCTGTAAATCAGTAGTTTCCTCTTTGTGTTTTTAGAATAATGCTCAATATACTAATTTCTTTATTATTCATCAGACTTCTACACCACCCATCTCATCTAAGTGACTCTGGGAGGTTTATAAGTTAAAAAAGAAACCCAAGTATTAAAAACAAAGTTAAAAAGGTTTAATGTTTTAAAAAAGCAGAGGAAGTGCCCTTAAGACATCAAACATCCCCAAAGTTGCATGCTACTCTTACTCCACCATGCCAGTTGGCAGAATCAGGTCTTGACACTTCCAGAAGGCCAGGAGGATAATACTTGCCTTGTCTCTCTGAGCAAGATATTCCACAGAGGAGGGGCAATAGGAGAGAAAGCTCTTTTCGTAGACTCTTACCAGCTAAAATTCTGTAGCCAATGGGATCTGCAACATGCCCTTCCTGATTGAGTGGGATGGGTCAATGAAATAAGTAGAAGACAGTTCTCAGGCATCCCATTCCCATTTCATGAAGGGCTTTAATAACAATAAACAGCACCTTGAATTGGATCCAGAAGCAAGTAAAACATTGGACTACTGATACATATAAATGTATATAAATATACATTTCCGATAATGGGAACACTGTGAAGTCTTTTCCTTCAACCCCTTTCTCAGCTACCTTCATCAGCTAACCATCCATTTTCAAATCGTAAACACATGGAATGAATGAGCTATTATAACCCAAAGTACAGATAGGAACAAACTGTTTTGTGTAGAGGTCATTGGGAGTTTGTACTAGCTAGCCCATCAGCATTGAGCAAGCAATAAATGCTTTAACTCTTATTTTCTTTGGCGTTAAATAAAATATAGTTGGATTATCAGTTAATATTATCAATGCCAGGTAATCAAAAGATTGGCAGTACATCTGTGCTGCCATTTTGACTCTAATCAAAATATGCTGGCTTCAAAACTTCCCAGGTGGGATTTAAGCATCTCATGAAGGTTAAAGTCAATTTTCACTCCGCAATGCCTTCTGATAAGCTACTCACTTGTAGTGAATACTCTTTGTATGTGTGACATCTGATGGATAATTAATGGCCATGTCAAACACCAATAAGGAGGGAGAGATCTGGGAGATCTGAATTAGCTCAATGCTTACTGAAGTATGTAATTTCTGAAATTGGAAAGACTGGAGAGACTGAAGTCTATAACATTTTGATTGAATTCTCCTTCGGGAACACATTCCATATTTTAAAAAGGGAAGAAACAACAGAAGCACTTGTTGCACAAATCCAATCTATTCCACCTAAATAGGTAGAAACAGGGGAAGGGGTGTTTCTCTTCCAAATTGCAAAGTAGAGCCAATTAAAAGGTTACAAAGAAATACCTTCAGAGGTATTCTGAGTTCAGACTATTAGGCTACAAACACTTGAAAACAATACATGAGAGAAGAAAGAAAGATACTTTTTCTAATAGACTAACATGGGATCCCATTCATTCCTGTAGCTTATGTGTGGAAAGAGAGGGTAGGTGAGAACCCAATAGACTAAGGTAGCTGGATTATATGAATATAGGGCCATGCCCTCTATTTGTGCATCTGTCTGAAGAACTCTACCAATAACGCAAAGCACTTAGGTCCACTGCCTAAGTGCCAGCCACAATAGATTGGAAACACCACAAAGAATATATAAGATTGTGAGCCAGATATATTTTACATTGTTTTGGACATCAATTTATTAAGTAATCTTTCAGTATCACTTATCATACGATGATGATGATCATAATATTGAACACAATTACTTGAGATAAATAATCTATGTGAAATAATGTGAAACTCAATACTAAAATAGTATATAAATACCATCTGTAAAACAAAACTTGACAATCTAACAATATTCCCATTGCTACACTCTACTGTGAAGTTTAAAGATGCAAAATAAAATTTCAGACAAGTAAACTTGAAGAAAAAAAAGGACTAAGAAACCTTACACTGTCTTGTTTACCTGTTTGAAAGACCCAACAGTTGGGTGGGTTTGTTCCCATATTCTTGGTCTGACTCACTACTTTATTTGAAGCAAGATAAGAAGGTTGACACAAAGTGAATTTGATTGCTGACTGCTCTCTCAATAGTTCTAAATGTAACCCAAAACCTGCATGACAACACCTAGGGATAGACACTAATCCGTTTAAGATTGTGCCTTTTCTCTACTCCATCCCACCCTCTTCCCCTCTGCATGCTGTAACATCTCAGAAATCCAGGGATTTTGACAACTTACCCACAAATGTTTAGATGCTTAGCTGATATTAATAAAGGCATTTCCTGATTTTGATGATACAGCAGATACTTTAATTTGTTCTCTTGATGCTGAGGAAAATGGCTTTGCTTCAGAATAACCCCGTTTTCCCTTATGCTGAGAATGACTTGATCTTTCTGTCTCTCTCTGATAAAAGTCATGGTCCAAGGCCATTTTATACTTCTTTAGGATAAGAAATTATCTTCTCTTTCTGTCGGTTTAGAACTATCCAATGTGATTGACAATATCTGCCTGCCTTTTATGCCCAAACTGGCTGACTATACTGGAGTTTATAATTTTGATATATCTAAAGGCAGCACACTGGAAAAAGCTGCATTAGAAGTTATAGTCAAATTAAGTTTAAATCCTTTTTTCTATTTTAAAAATGGGTATTGTCCCTACACTGGAATATTGTGTAGTACCTGCAAGAAATCAGAGATTGTGATCAGAGATGCGTTCCGGATCTTCTTACTGCCGGTTCGCTCAGGGATGCACTGCAGCCGTGTGTGCTTTGTACGCGCATGCACAGTACTTAAAAAAAGCTTCCGCGCATGCACAGAAGCAAAAAAACAAGATGGTGCCACCAAGAGAACCAGCTCGGGGGCGTGGCAGGCCCGGGTCGCTAATGGTTCCAGCGAACCGGGCTGCAAAGTTACTAACGGTTCCATAGAACCGGACTGAACCGATAGGAACCCACCTCTGATTGTGATCAATCTTTAGACAGTCTGCTAAAATGTGAGAGGTAATTTTATTTTTTATTTTTTATTAAAGAGCAAAGGGTGACGTTTGCATTTTAGCAGCTTGATGGCTGATTTCAGTATGATGTGAGCTGCTTCCTAATTTTTCAAATTATCATAACTTCTTCAAATACCAAAATAGATATATTTTACAAAATATGAACATCTGTTTGAAATCTCACTAAGAATGCATATAGTTATAACATATAGTTATAATTATGCTAAGTAGGGAAAAGTTGTCTACATGGAAAGACATTGATTGCTGTTCCTGTGCAAAAAATACCTTTATTTTGATCAATAAAATATATTTGTGTGGAAAGGAAGTCAAATAATATGTACATGTATTGAAAGAATATAAGCATGATCTGGAATCATTCCAGTGGATTTTGTGCACCAGAATAAAATTTAAGTAGAATGTGGAATGGGAAATGAGCTTGATATTTCTTGTTTTACTCAGAAATCATACTTAGAATAACTAGAAAACAAGCAAACAAAACCTCAAACTAAAACTATAAACTGAATGGCTTTATAGTTCAATTAAACATATGGCTATGGAAGGAGAAATAAAAAGATTGGGAATTGCCAAAACATCCCCCAAAAAGAGATGATTTCTGCTCAGTCTCCTCTTATAAGTAACCCTATAAAATAAAACATAATTTTCGGCCAGGCTTCACTGGGTAACTTTGTATATAAGCCCCAATCAGTTGCATTTACTTTTGAATCAGCCTTCATAGGATGCTGTTTGTGCTTAGATTTCAGTCCTGTTGAGGTAATGGCATCAAGTGAACAAAAGCTCTCCCTGCTCACACCTCACTTATGTATAAAAGGATAGCCATGCCCTTCTCTTGAAAGTTGCATCACAAAATTCACATTCCATTTTAGTAGTGTCTGATTGCTTGGTTGCTCAGACTGTAAACTTTCTCGCCATTAAATACATAGGACTTACTTGCAAATGCTCATGGAATTGCGGTCTGAAACTTAAAAAAAAAAAAGATACTGAATAATGGGTGGAGTAGATCAAAGGGGCAATTTACCATCCAAGTCTACTTACCCATGGGTACTTTCTCACTGACATCAAGAGTCTGCAAGATCCAAGTCAAAACATGCAGCTAATGGAACCCTACCGCTCTACTCAGATTCAGAGCTATTTCGATATTTTCTTGTTGCACAGAATTCACCTTTGAATGTGGTTAAAAATGGGTGGCAATCTCACATTGTGGCTAAGTTGCTATACCTTTGCTTGGAAAAATGCAATATTTAAAGACCTCTTAGATTGGGAAGGAAGATAACAAGGACCGCTCCAGGGTTATTATATGACTGCAATTTTAAGAGATTGGATTCTAATTTAAATAATGCTCCCTTATCATAAATTATTACACTGGAGAATTTGAATAGTCTTAACTTCAAATGCAGACACATCTATATACTCCTTTTCTGAACATGTGAGAACATACCCTGCTGTTCTTTTAGAAGGCACCCGAGAGCCTTCCCCCTTTTTAAATAGTTACCATTAAAATAGTGTGTGTGTGTGTGTGTACATTACACTATAGAAAAAAATATATTTATACAGTAAAAGATCTAACCGATAAAACCTAAATAAGAAGATCAGGACAAAGATTGTGCAACCATGCAGAGAAAAACTGCAGGTGGGGAGGAAACTTACTATGAAAAATACGATTACTTCGTGCAAAGGTAGGCTGTTAACAATACCTCCCTCGAAATCCGTCTGTGCAAAGGAGAATGAAAGATTTTTCATCCTCGCTCGTTCCGCCCAGAAATAATGGATTTTCTAGCAGGGATGGTCCTTTTTTTTTTTTGGCGGGGTGGGTGGGTGGAGGGAAGGATCTACACACGGACACCTCGCGTGGCAAAGAGAGAGCTCCATACAACCGGGAGTAGCGAACAATGACCGACCAGGAAACCCCACCGGTTTTCCGCCAGCCGGTCTCCCTCGAAAACTCGCCAAGCTAAGGAAGCATCTGCCTGCCTGCCTTCCCCGAAAGCCAGCCGGGGCGCGCCTACCTGGCCAAAGAGCAACCGGGGCGCGCGTGTCGTGGCCGCGTTGCAAGTCTCTCTCTCGCCTCCCCCCACTTGCAAAGCAAGGGCATTCCTCCGCAGCCTCCGCAGCGTCTCCCTTACCAGCTGCTCCTTCAGGGCGGTGAGGGTGGCTTCCAAGCGCTGCTCCTTGTTCTGCGCCTGGCTCTCCTCGCTTGGGCGCTGCATGGCCAAAGCCTCGCTCACCAGCGCCCGCTGTTTTTCCCGCAGCACCTGGAGTTCCTGGAGGCCGGCCAGGGCGGCTTGCAATCTCTCGCTGACCCTGCAGCGGTCCCAGCCGCCCGGCCGCTGCTGCAGCTGCTGCCTTCCCGCGAGCATCTTTCCACGCCTTTCAAGCCACGGCCATGTGCCAGGCAACGCCGGAACCTGCTGCTTTGGAAGGAAGGGTCAGGAGGGCGCAAAGGCGGCGGGACCAACAGCAGCCTCTCGCTTCGCCCTCCGCTAGACGGAATGAAGCGGAGGAGCGGCCACTGCGGCTGGGGAGCGGGAGGAGGCGAGGCGAGGCTGCGGTTCAACGCCCTCTCCGACGCGGGGCAGCCCAGGGCCACCGCCGAGCCGAGGAGGCAGAAAGCCGGCGAAGGCGAACCAACCACGGGGCCGCCTCATTCATTCCTCCCTCCCTCCCCCCTCCAGCCGCGGAGTCCCCGCCCTCTGATGGGGAAGGTTCAACGAGAGGTCTGGCGATCTTGGAGAGAACCACTTTTCTCAGGAGGGGCACGAGGGGGGAGGGGGAGGGGTGATTTTTGTCTGCCCCTCCCTGCAATTCCCCCCTCCCTCACCTGCCCCCTCCCCAGTTGAAGACATAGGCTCCATATAAACCCTGATCCTCATAGGTCTTCAAGTGATGCTCGGCTTCTACCTGGATGCATCCAAATGGTGGTGTGTTGTTGTTTTTTTGCAGCGGTAAAGAAGTCTTTTCTCCCCTTCCTGGATGTCTTTTCAGCTTCTCAGTTTGGGAATTCCGCAGGAACCTCTCCTCCACCTTTTCTCCAGGTGTATCCTGCTTAGCTTCCGAACCCAGGGAAGGGTGGCTCTGGCAGCTGCTAAGCTATATAGTTCATAGATTATGTTTAGGTGTTTCCTGGGAGGAGGGAGTAGCTAGCTGAATTTGCAGACTGGTGGCTGCTCCTTTGCCTGAGTCTATCCAGCATGCTTGCAATGTGTTTGAGTCCAGCTTGAATGAGAACTGAATTTTAGGCATAGTTCCTCCCCCCCCCCACCTCCTCAGAGGAATCAGTTGAAATTAAATTTTCTCAGCCAAGCAGCAGCTGGTTCGATGGGAATTCAGCTGCAGCTTGTAACACCTTTCCATAAGCAAATACTTACCTAGTGAACGCCACAAATGATCCCTAATTGTACTGAGCAGACAGACACACAGACACAGACACACAGAGCCAGTGGGTGGGTGTTTGAATCTGGATTTCCAAGTTCAAGGTCAGATTATCTACTGCCACACTTTCCTATTTCCTTCCTTGGGACGGCTTTTCCTTGAAAAAAAAATCAGCTAAGACTTTTCCCTCACAAAAGGGCCGAGTCAAAAATCAAGAAGTTTCATATTATTTCCTAGAGGTAAAACAAGAACCAAAGAGATTGATCACACTGCATTGGTTTATCAGCATCTCATTGCAAAAATGGTTGCTGGTTTGTTTGTTTTTAAATAAGGGGAGTGCAGTTTGGCCATCATCTGGTTCAAAATGTTGCTTCAGTTTTACACCAGTCTGGTGGCGATCTGCTTCCAGATGGTGCTTTCCTTTTGGGGGGGGGAAAGGGAGTTGTTCCATTTTGAAAAAAACGGTAAGGTGGGGCTCTGTGCTTTGACTGACTGCTTTGGTCTGGAGAAACAAAGTCTTTTGGTGTGTGTGTTCCTGTGCACAGAAGGCATTTTTATCATCTTGACTGAACTAGCAAGCCGCCTCAAGTCTTCAGCTTTAATCCAGGACAGCACTTTGATTTGGCACTTCCCTTCCAAGACATGTTCTGATTGATGCTTCATTAAACTGCCCTAATATTTGGTGAATGCCCACTATTGAGAAGGAGAAGGCTACCAGAGGTGGGTTCCTACCAGTTCTGTCTGGTTCTATAGAACCATTAGTAATTTGGCGGCTCGGTTTGCAGGAACGTTAGTGACCTGGACCTGCCACGCCCCCAAGCCGGTTCTCTCTGTGGCGCCATCTTGTTTTTTGCTCCTGCGCATACACAGAAGCTTTTTAAAAGTACTGTGCATGTGTGTGCAACGCACAAAGCTCCCGCATTGCCCCATAGAATAGAATAGAATAGAATTCTTTATTGGCCAAGTGTGATTGGACACACAAGGAATTTGTCTTTGGTGCATG
>JANHFT010003154.1:49409-63052 GCA_032467955.1 Pseudoxenodon macrops | reverse complement strand
ATAGATAGATTAGATAGATAGATAGATAGATAGATAGATAGATAGATAGATAGATAGATAGATGGTGCAGTAGATTAGATACCAGGCTAGAAACTGGGAGACTGTGAGTTTTAGTTTTGCCTTGGACAGAAAAGCCAGCTTGGTGACCTTGGGCCAGTCACATTCTCTCAGCCCTAGGAAGCAAGCAATGGCAAACCACTTCTGAACATCTTGCCAAGAAAACTGCAAGGACCTGTCCAGGCAGTTGCAGGAGTTGACACTGATTTAAAGGCCTCCTTCCCTCCCCCCACCCACAAAAACATACGGTGTTGTTCAGACATCAATCCTAGAGTTCGAATTCATTGATCAACTGAATGAATTCATCGATCATTGCAATCAACCAGTGCAATGGTTTTGCAATGGCAAAAATCTATGTTAATTAATCTCAAATTTGAGGGATGGTCTCGTAGGATGAGCTGGTCATGTGAATCTAACAAAATTGCAACTTGTTAGATTCAACTTTGGGTACCCGGCAGTCTTATTCAATCATTCTTCACCATGTAACGAATGCCCAGATATCTGGTTCATGGGCACAAGGATAATGTCAGCAATTTTTCCACTTGGAAATTATTTTTTTGCAAAGGAGGGGTTACTTATTGTATGAAAAGTGGGATAATTTACTTAGTGAAGACGTATAGCTGAATGGATGGATTGTCTTGATTTAAGAACACAAGATTAATCCAAGATAGCATGAAAGCTTTATCTGGGAGGAATCGCTTGTTGGCATCTATCTTCAAATTATCTGTTGATGTTGCAGTTACTGGATGAGGACTTTTTCCTAAACAAAGAGGTTTATTTAATTGGCTTACACCACTACAGTAATTTTTTTTCCCCACTCAGAACAAGCCTACTCTATGCTCAAATCAGTTCATTCAGCTTCATTCCACTGTGTTTGTTACTTCTGAAATGTTGATTTGGCAGCTGAAACTACCCCCTTTTTCTTACGCCATCTCCTAGAGGGGAAGAAGAGAGGGAGGGAGGAAGTTTATTACCTTTCCACAAAAGGAACATGTCTAGGCTAAATAAATCCAGCAGAAAAAGTGATTACAGGATGTTTCAGCAGCTTTAATCTCAGGGAGTTTTCATTTAAAATACAGTAACGCTTGTGGAAGCAGAGAGGAAAGAGCAAGAGTAGTGATCTATGAGATTCATCTGTGGTTTTCTCTCTCTCTCTCTCTTTTCATTGCTGCAGCTTTCTAGATAAGCCAGCAGTTTTTGCAGTGAGTATTTTTGCAAATCAGTTGAAAGGAAGCACTAATGTAAAGCCTATATAAGGGTTGGGTCAATGGATCAATTTCTATTCTTGTTCAGCAGTTCAATCTTTAAAAGAAGGCTTCATTTGGAGAATTACAGCCAGTGCAAGGATAGTTTAAGTTAAGGAGGTATGCATAAAATATGATTTTGCAATGTTTTATAAAGCATTAAGCAGAATCCGTATACTGATTGGTTGGGTTCACATAAAAGCATGAGAATAGATTTGCTGAATTGGGCTAAGGCACATTTTAACTTGGACTGTTGTTTCTTGCATGGCCAGCTAAATGTTTCTGGAATCTTTGCCATTGTTCTTCATATGCTCCTGGGTGTCATGGACATAATACAGAAGCTTCAAGACCAGCAGTCTGTGATGGACCTGCCCTCCATCAATTTCTCCTATGCCCTTATAAGTTTCTAAAATAATAGCCATCCATACAGCTGGTAATAATGAGTTCCAATTACACATTGTATGACAAAGTGCTGCAAACTGTAATGCACTTTCCATGATGTTGGCTTAGGGTGGGTGTTTTCTGAATTCAGCTATTCTGAACTGCAAACAAGGTTTGGATGGTTAAGAGTTATGTGTGAACCCAGCCATTTGTGCCTTATCCCCCCCAAAAAAAACCATGAGTTAAGCAAATCATGCTCAGAGGGTGGCATGAATCCCAGCCAAATGAGTCACTCACCAAAGGCAGCCATAACTCATTAACAATACAAGTAGGTTTGCAAGCCTATAAAGCTGAAACAAGAGGGATATCAAGCAGAACCAAAACTATGGTTGGAGGTTGGATTCGGGGATAACAAATCATAGAAAAAAATCCAAACGGGGAAATTCCAAACAGAAATTCCAACAGGGAATAATATATTCTTGCCTCCAGTGTATTATTTTATGGGAATCTTTGCTGTTAAAGGCATGCAGGGACAAACTTAATTGCCATTGCCTGTCATAATGGAAGAAGTATTCTTTTATTCATGTATGTGCAAGGTATTATGAAGCTGGCACCCGCTAAACTAACCTCAGAGCCTGAGATTAGATAAGAAAGTACTCTTTGATAGATTAATTTTAGTAGGGTTACAAGTTCCTCGTCCAGAAACTCTTGACTCTTGTGTTTCTTCTTGTTTCCCTTAATGCAGAGTCTATTATGATCCAAGAGATGACTAAACCTTTGAGCTAATCTCTATCCGTCATCACTAAAGCTGTTGTTCCTTTATTCCTTTCTCTGACTCCTAAGAATATAATATTTAAAATATGGCCAGATGTGAGTAAATCCAGAAGCAATAATTGTTGCAAATTGCTCCGTAGGCTGATATGAGGAAAAGTGCTGAGTGATCCACATTCAAACCAAATCAAATCAAAATTTGCCCTTTACAAATTCAGAGCCTTTCCTCTTTTACTTTTATGCCAGGGTCAATTGTTGTTCTCCTGAGACAGAGCTGAGTAACATGATGCAAAAGGCACATGTTGCGGGTTCTGTAAATCAAAGAACTTTAGCCGGTGGGATCCAGGAGAAGAGCCTTTTCTGACTTTTGGAATATCCTGTCTCCCCCCCCCCATCCTAAGGTGAGATCCTCTGCCATATGTCTGACCTTCCATAAGGAACTGAAGACCTAGCTCTGTTAATTGGCTTGTGGTCCCAATGGGGGTGTATCAAACTGAATGTGGTTGATGGATTAAGAGAAAGTCTCACCTTCCCTCCATTCCCAAGCATAACCTCCTTCTTTCCTCCCCGTGTATTTAATTGTAATTTATTATTGTTTTTAGGAATAAGATTAGGACACCATTTGACAACATTTCGGTGTGGCACCAATTATAGAGAAGATGAGGGAAAGTTGACTCTGCTGGTATGGACATGTCCAAAGAGCATCATCTTTTACCGTGGCCAAGCCTGCCTACCAAACCAGAAGTCAATGGACGGCGACCTCACGGGCATCCAAAACAGAGATGGCAAGACACCATCAACAAAGATATGCAAGCCGCCGGCCTGCACCCTGGAGATGCAGCTGACCGTGCAAAGTGGCATTCAATGATGTGAAAAGCAGACTCTGCACCTGCGGGAATATGCTCGGAGGAGGAGGAAAGAAGATAGAAGGAAGGAGGAGGAGGAGGAGGAGGAAGAAAGAGGAGGAGGAGGAGGAAGAAGAAGGAAGAAGTATATTAGGAACATTTATTGTGCATAGTTTCATTATTTCTTAATGTTTGTAAGCTGCCCAAAGTCACCTCAAAGCGAGATGGGCAGCAAACAAATCAAATCATTCAATAAATTATCCCCTCTCCTACTGTAAAGCCAGGTCCATGGTTCCCAAGGCTACTCCAGTTAAACAACAGAAGGATATAGTTTCCCAAAGCACCTCTTCTCATTCCTTGAAGTAAAAATAGAATGAGGATGAACAGTGGGAATTGCCATTTGCTATGCAGTCTCTCTGATTTTTGTGCTGCCTTTTAATCATCAACAGCCCTGCACTCATGTCTGCTGCTAGAATCCACAAAGAACATTGGGAGAGCATCTTCATCAATAACAAGTCCACTTCCTCCTATTAGACTGGACTTGGCCATGTGGAAACTGTCTGAGAAGTCATGCCCAGCAATGTTGAGTTTGTGTTGGGAGTCTGTGTGTGGATCTGATGCAGTGCCTTGGTTCAGTCAGATGGGAACTCTTTTTCACACTTCCATTGAGTGTTTTGATTCAGCTCATTCTACCTGTTTAAAAAAATCACCATCAGTCTGCCCTAAATTACTCCTAACTTTTTAATTTGAAGATCTTGACTCACAGTAAGGATCAGTGCCAGCTTGGCCAATCGTCAGTGCCTTATGCTGTAGTTTTGGGGGTCAGGAAAGGTCAGGAAATTCATCTTTATTTCATTTGAGTTTTGTGTATTCTATGCTACTGGTTTCTGCCTCATGTGCTATAACAACCTGGCTATTTTGCAGGGTTTTTCCCCTCATTAGCTTAGATGAGTGACTATTACTCCTACTTAGACCCTGCTTAAAATCTTAGTTGCAGAACTGATAGAATAGAATAGAATAACAGATTTGTGAGGGACCTTGGAGGTCTTCTAGTCCAACCCCCTGCCTAGGCAGGAAACCCTACACCACTTCAGATAAATGGTTATCTAACATCTTCTTAAAAATTTCCAGTGTTTGAGCATTCACAATTTCTGGAGGCAAGTTGTTCCACTGATTAATTGTTCTAACTGGCAGGAAATTTCTCCTTAGTTCTAAGTTGCTTTTCTCCTTGATTAGTTTCCACCCATTGCTTCTTGTCCTGCCCTTAGGTGCTTTGGAGAATAGCTGCACTCCCTCTTCTTTGTAGCAATCCCTGAGATATTGGAACACTGCTATCATGTCTCCCCTGGACCTTCTTTTCATTAAACTAAACATACCCAGTTCCTGCAACCATTCTTCATATGTTTTAGCCTCCAGTCCCCTAATCTGACACGGAATGAGGACAGTATTAGACAGAAGGCAAGTTCATAGCAAAAGCTAATGAACTTAATTTCCAATTCTGGTGGAAGCTATAAGGAGAGATACCTGTGCTTTTATCTTATTTATGCAGAGCAAATGTAAGATGTACCAAAAATGTAATTCCTAAGAAATGCTGAATAACCTCTTTGGTGCTCATCTTAACTGACATAAACTTCTAAAAAAGAAGGATCTGTATAATGAAATAAATGGTTTTGTCCTCCAGCACTTCAAGCCACTTAGCTTTATAGTGGATATGCAATGGATCTCATGATCTAGTATTAGGAAAATGAATGTGGTTGCCTGTCAGATAGGGGAATACAAAATGTAAAAGAGAAAGGAAAGATGCTTCAGATGCAAGCAGCCCCATTTGTTTGTTAGGGGCAAACATTCATGTCAAGTTGACTGAGCTGAGTAGCATATTTCCAAGAAAGGAAAAATACATACTTATGTTTTATGACAAGTGTAGTTCTCAGAGAAGATTATTAAGTCCATCATGGAAAGAGTAGCCATTAAAATATGCTAGTCAGAAAACTATATGTTATGAAGATGAACCTAAGAAGATAGGGAGAAACCTGCTGAATCATAGCAAATGTTATTGAAATTCAGCTCTTACTAGCAGATGGTTTTAGGAATCCCATGAACAAGGCATCTGGCTTGCTTGTTTTCACCACTCACTGGCACTTAAAAAACAATATACAAGACAATGCATATAGTTATCATGGCAAGCAGACACCATAATCTTACTTTCCTGAATAATTGCTTAGTCATCAAGACATATGACTTCAGGGAGATCCATAGGTTAAATGTGCGCTGTGTAAGTGAATAAATCCTTTGGTTCTAATTCTCCTACCATACAGTTTCATTAGATAAACCCATCTGAACCATATTTGAGAATTTGTATACAGGTACCTCTCATCAAATAATCCTCTATACTAGTATTTTTCTTAAAGCCACAGAGTCACTAACCTTTCCTGTCTTTCTGTGGGGAGCTTAGAATGAAGGTTACTATAACCCAGCATATCAAATAATATTTTAAATTGAGGTTTACAAATATAAAGATTAAAAAAAACTAATGTAAAGTAAGAAAAATTCAAACAGGAAAAATGCAGAGAGAAGAAAAACAAGGGGAAAGGAAGAACAAATACATAAAAGGAAAAATATATAGAGAAATGACTTGCTCCTTCTTAAGGATAAGTAGAAACAATTTCAGTAATGTATCTTCCTTAATATTTCAACTAGAATCTCCTCATCCCTATCTCATTATTTTATATATCTATATCCACACCTATATCTTAAACAAGTAAATCAATTAAATATTTCTTTTATTTACCTTATACAATAACTTATCATTTTCTATTCCAGCAATGGGTGGCAACAGCCCAAAAAAGCCAACGCAATCCTAGGTTGCATTAACAGAGGCATATAATCAAGATCACCATGAAATATTAGTATTACTTTGTAAAGTCTTAGTAAGATCACACTTAGAATATTTATCCCGTTTTGGTCACCATGTTATAAAAAAGATGTTGAGACTCTGGAAAGAGTGGAGAAAAGAGTAACAAAGATGATTAGGGTGCTGGAGGCTAAAACATACAAAGAATGGTTGCAGGAATTGGCATTGTCTATTCTAATGAAAACAAGGAGTAGGGGTGACATGATTGCAGTGCTCTAATATCTCAGAGGTTGCCATAAAGAAGAGGGAGTCAAGCTATTCTCCAAAATACCTGAGGGAAGGATAAGAAGCAATGGGTGGAAAGTAATCAAGGAGAAAAGCAACCTAGAACTAAGGAGAAATTTCCTGACAATTAGGACAATTAATCAGTGGATTGTCTTGCCTTCAGAAGTTGTGGATGCTTATCACTAGAGGTTTTTAAGAAGAGACTGTCTGGAATGGTATAGGGTCTCCTGTGTGTGCATGGGGTTGGACTAGAAGACCTCCAAGATCTCTTCCAACTCTCTTATTATTCTGCTCTTTAAAAATACAAAACCATTTTTTTCTTCCCACACCTTAATAGATCACATCATATTTATAAACAATTGTAAGGCCTCATGATTCATAGTTAATCAGAAAAGATTCTATTAAGAGCTACAAGAAACAACATATTGAAATTTAATCCCCTCAAATAATGTCCCACAAATTAATTTATATTTATTATTTGTTTCTCCTCATCTCCTCTCAGAACCTGCTTCACAAGTTTAACCCTTTTCTTAAATTCAAGTACCGGTACTTTGTCTATCACTTTCTCTGAAAATATAGCAAAATAATATCTTCTGCCCATATTTTATCTATACACAAATCTTTACAACCTTCATCATTCAACCCTGGTCAACAAAAAAAAAAACCATTAAAGTTGCTAGAAAAAAAACCTTAGTCAAATAAGCCGACTTTATAAATTTTTAAAAACTGTTTGCACATAAAAGCCTTGATGTTTATTCCTTTAGTGTCCTAGAAGTTGATTTTTTTTCATTCTCTACCTTTATAGGTATAATACAGCTCTTTGTTAGTCCAAAAAAGAAAGTTGTCCAAATTATACTTTTGAGTAGAAATCCACACATCCAAGTCACTCTTCTGATTTATTATTTGTGTGTCCCTTTTAAATGGCTCAGCAATTAAAGATGATGAGCTTATAGGTTGGAAAGCTGGCAGTCTGGGTTCCAGACCTGAGTACCGCACAATGGGATGAGCGCCTGTTCCTGCTCTCTCCTGCCCACCAAGCAGTTCCAAAGCATGCAAATGCAAGTAAATTAATAGTAGGAAAGTAATAACAGCGTTTACTGTGCCTTTGCCATCTAGCCATTCTGGCCACATGACCCCAGAAAATGATGTTAGACAATGCTGTCTCCGTCAGCCAAGAAATGGAAATAAGCACCGCATCCTAGAATCAGACACAACTGGACAAGGAAACCTTTACCTTTAAAACATCTACTGCTTTCATTTGTAAATTCTGTAAAGCACCTTTGTCAATATCAATATCATTGTATCCTGTCCACTTTAAATCCATATCCAAAATAACCTGATTGTCTATTGTAGGGATGTCAAACTCGCAGCCCGTGGGCCGGATGTGTTATGCACTGGCCACGCCCATGCCCAGTTTAGTAAAGGGGGGAAAAGTCACGTGATGATGCCATGACACCCCTGCTCTATTGTATCCTCTTCTATCTTCTCTTTTAAACCCAAAAGGAAAACTTGAAAAGAAAGTTCAGAGAACACTGTAGCCAAATATTCCTGAATTCTTCCACAGTTAAAACACTTTTCTCCATTTTGTATTAGTACAGGAAATCCTCAACTTACAATACTTGTTTAGCAACTGTTCAAAGTTACAATGATATTGAAAAAGTGACTTATAGCCAGTCCTCACATATATGACCATTACAACATCTCTGTGGTCACCTGATCATGATTCAGGTGCTTGGCAGTCAGCAGGTATTTATGATGGTTGCAGTGTGCCAGGGTCATGCCAGGGTCATCTCCATTTGCAACCTTCCTAGCTGGCTTTCAAAATAAGCAAAGCCAACAGAGAAGGTGGGTTCACTTAAAGACCACATGAGTCACTTAACAACTGCTTTGATTAGCAACATAAATTATAATACCAGTTTTGGTTGTAGGCCATCTCCTTTAGTTATAATCTTTAGTTCTTTCTGGTTGTCTCTAGAAAACAGTTTTCAAGGCATCCTCTTAAGTTTTTCTCTAATCCACAACCTACCTTAAGGGAACTTTTCTTACACTTAAATTCAAAATCTTTGTACATTTTAAATAAGATTTTAAACAAACCACAGGAAACAGTCTTATAATTATTTCATAATTTTAATTGCAATCAATCTGGATTCAGTCTGCTTAAAGATTTCCCCAAATCAATAGTCTAATAATTCTTTTGCTGCTTATTTCCAAATAACAAAGTGTTTTTTTTTAGCTTACATGAAATGTCTTTCACTGAAGATTGAAGGAAGGAATCTTTCTGAAGACAATTTGCAAGCAATTGCAGTGAAAGTGATTTTTAAAAAGGAAGTGGGCAAACCCAGTGTTTCTTTGAAGGCTTGGGCAAAACGTGATTCTCCCATTTCATTATTTATTTGTTTGTTTGTTTGTTTATTTATTTGTCAACCGCATATAACAGATATATAAGGTAACAGATATAAGTATAAACATGATTATGAATACAGGATAAGGATACGAATAAATGGGGACAGTAGGACAAGGACGGTAGGCATATAGTTATGCACGCCCCTTACAGACTTGTTAGGGATGGAGTGAGGTCAACAGTAGACAGTCTAAGGTTAAAGTTATGGGGGTTTGGGAAAGTATTTTCCACAACTTCTGGAGTCTACTGCTGTATGGTGTGAGGCACTATGGGCAATCACAGATCCTCTCCTTAATCCAGAGATGAGTTTGGGGAACCAGTTCTTTCACCAGCCCCCCTTTCTATTTCAGTTACTGGCTTTGCTCTTGTGAATCTGAGTCAAGTTGCTATGCTTCCTTGGAAGCCTGTAATCCAGCATATCTAGATGGCCCCAGTGTTGAGTAAAAATGAACTAGGAGCAAATGCTGTTCTAAGAGCAAATTAACAGGACCAGAGGGAAGTAATTGTTCTTCCTGAGTCTGCTCTAGTGAGACTGCACTGGGCATACGGTATTACATTCTGAGCAGCACAGTCCAAAAAGGACAATAACAAAATTGAAGTTCAGAAGAAGGCTATCAGTGAAAGGACTGGAAACCAAATCATATAAGGAACCAGTGGTGGGATTCAATTTTTTTTTACTACCGGTTTCTATTTGAAGACTATTTTTGGACTTCTTGCTTGAGAAAGATAAAAATAAAGTTTTGATTTTAGGATTTGACAATGAGATTTGTTATGATTATAGAAATATTGTGTATCCTTATTATTATTAGACATATATACTATATTAGTTATACTTACCGGTATATGTAAGTTTAAATATAAAGTAGGAATTTTTTGATTACAATGGTATCTTGGTACTCAACTGCTTTAAAACTCATCAAATTTGGTACTCTATGAATTGTAATGTGAACATTTTGTCCTACTACTCATTGTTTGTTTGGTACTCAACTCACAAGCTAGGTGTTGGCTGTCTTGTGACTCACTACATTTTTCCTTATGGAAAAAATGTGGTTGGTACCAGAGGTGGGTTCCTACCGGTTCGGACCGGTTCTACTGAGTAGGTAGTAAGCCACTGGTGATGTCGCAGAGCCGTTTCTGGTCCTGAATCCTCCAGAGCCTTCAGGGAAGCATCTTGAAGCCTCCAAAGGGTAAAAACAGCCCAATAGGCAAACCGGAAGTGACATTTTTTACCCTCCGGAGGCTTCAAGGAAGCGTCCTGAAGCCTCCGGAGGGTGAAAATGGCTGAAAATCAGCTGGTCAGCACACGCAAGCGTGCTGGAGCTGACAGGGCAACACCTCGCATGTCCTCAGAAATGGAGGTGGCACGCGTGCCATAGGTTCGCCATCACTGCTATATATATTTGTACCTGAAGATTTCTGAAGAAAATCAGAAATCAATCTCCTTCTTTTTTTTCCTTCTTGTCACTAATGGCAACATTACTGACATGCTATAATTTTTTGCAACTCACAGGGACTTTTTAATGAAAGAGAAGAAAGTTCTCATAGAAGGCAGGGCGATTTTGAGGCATTTTGATGTTTTTATTTGCATTTTTTTACAACTGTCCTTCCAATACATAACTCCCCTATAGCAGTCTCAGATTAATTTTACAACCCATATGATCAACACATTCAAATACCCATTTTGGGTCGAATGAATGAATGAATGAATGAATGAATAAATAAATTTTATTACAGTCATAGACCAGAGACAGAACATGTAAATATATAATTAAAAATTCTAGAATAAAATAATAACAGATAAAATCTATGATAAAATCGAGTCTGTCAATTATACATGGTCTAACTATATTAAAATCATACTGGGTCAACTTATAGTAAATTTTTTGTCTGCCCAAGGTAGGTGAATAGTTTTATTTTAATTACCCCATGATGTGGTAGCTCAGCTCATTCTTTGCACTCTCATGTTGGTGACTAGACGGAGTGGATGTGGGCTGATTGGCTTACAATGTCTTCTGTGTTTCAAAGTTGGTAGAAATTTGTAAAGAAAATGTAATTCAGTTTTAAACCACTTTCTGAAAGAATGGGGTGGGGCGGGTAGAAAAGCTAGTTGGTAGGGAAGTGACCTCAGTAGATGAAGCTGGATTTCCACCAGTGAATGACTGTACAAAAGAACTTCAGGAGTCTCATCCTGTCCTGGAAAAAAAAAAAGTACCTGGATCTTTCCGATGTGTCATACCTACCCACTTATTGCATTATAAAATTATTGCTAAAATAACGCAACGATCCCCTTTGAGTAGTTTAAAGCATTTCTAGAAAGCATTGGTACCTCAAGGGCTTATGAATTTCCCACTAGGGTTAAGAAAATGACATAACCTTCCAAAGGGCATCTAAACTGCAGTGGGGATGATACGAGCAAATATGACACGGCACAATCATGGAGAAGAAATGGGGAAACCCACAAATCGCTGACGCACAGCTGCAGTGCCTGTTAGAGAAAACACACATTTTCCCTGATGAAGAATATTGTGAAAAAGCCTGAGCAAATCCCTCATGCTTTTAGGGTAGATTAAAACATATCCATCTGCTTTCCTAATAAATTTCATTTCCTTTTTACAGGATGTTAATTTGATTGGTTCATAAAACTAACGTATGGAATCATTTTCTTATATAGCTGCATTTTTAACCTTCTTTCTTATTATAAGCATAAATACATGTGAAAGTGCACATTTATACACATCAAGCAGACTTAAAAAATCTGCTTAATGTATATAAATGTGCACTTACACATGTATTTAGAAAACAAACCTTGGTAGCACTGTAAAACTGCATTTGGATGATTTAACGTCTGGTTGTCTAATAAACCAGTAACATCGGTGGAAGTTAAGCAATAATACTGAATAAAAATAGGCCAGCTTTCATTGATGGATGAAGACACAATCCTTGCTCAAGGATACTCAACATGGTTTCAATAAGGGAAAATCATGTCTAACTAATCTACTAGAGGTTTTTTCAAAGTGTTAATAAGCACGTTGGTAAAAGTGAGCTATTAGATATTTCCTGCTTAGATTTTCAAAAAATCTTTGATAAATTCTCTCACCAAATTTTTTTTGCAAGCTGCCCAGAATCACCATGGGCAACCTTACAAGTGTTTTTTTAAATGAATGAATGGATGTGAATGAATGAATGAATGAATGCATGCATGATGGTTAATAGCTATGTAATAAAGAGTAAGTCCTCTTTTGGATAAGCAACAGTCTAAAGAATATAAATAAAAAATGGGGAATAAATAAACATAATTAGCAGGGTCTCCCAGGTTTTTGTCCTGTCTTGTTCTGTCACATTGTTGAAGAAATGTCATTATTTTTTCTTGACAAAAATGTGTTAAGAAACAGGGGAAATTCTACTTCAAACTGTAATAGTGAAATCAGACTTGAAGGTGCCGTAGTGATGGGCTGGAGATGAGACAAATGCAATGTGAGAATCTGGCATTAAAAAAATTGTTTCCAGAAGAATGTTTGTGTTGAAGGCAGGAGAATGTGAAGATAAGATTGAGAGATGCCTTGTGAGTATTATATCATGGCCATAGGTCAAGAACATCGTAATTTCCACAGGACCTGAAATGGATCTCCTTTTCATTATGGCAAAATATTGGGTACTTCACCATGGACATCATCAAAACAGTCAGTAGAAGTGAAAACCAGGAGGAACCACCGAAATGTTGCTTGGTTGCAATTTTCGACATTTCCTCCCAGCCAATTTCTCCAATGGTGCAAGATGCAGGGAGCTATCACTCTGCAATATCTGCAGGATCACAGGCTCCCGTCCCTGTGGTAAAATAGAAACAAGGGAAAGAGGCAGCTATGAATGCCAAAAGACAAAAACACCCAAACATCAAAGAGATACTTGACTTTGACTGATGTTTTGGACTGATGGGCCCCTTTGTGCCAGGAAGAAAAAGCATGCCTGGTACTTGCTGTAAACTTGTTTGCCTGAATCTGATCTTCTTTACTGAACTTCACATGTGAGAAGCAGGGTTGGCATCTAGTTCATTCCAACTGAGGCGTGCAATTGTGTGATGTGTTAATTGCAAAATATGCAAAATGCCTATTCTTCCCTTTCCCTTGGTCTCCTTGTACACTGGCCCACAGTTTCCAGCCTTTCTCAATTCCAAGTGGCAGTGGGCAGCATAGCAAGTACAGCTGGGTGGTCTTTGCTTGGGTTTGCATTTCTAGTAGAGGGATTGAAGAGTGGCCAGGCTAGATAAAGGAATAAACCAGAGGTGGGTTCCTACCGGTTCTGACCGGTTCTACCAAGTATGTAGTAGGCCGCTGGTGACGTCACGGAGCCGGTTCTGTTGCTCCATGGGCGCCGACATCTTTTCTGGGGACATCGGATTTCTTCTTCTTCTGTGCATGCACAGAAACTGAATTTCCGGCACTGTGCATGCATCACCATCTTATTTTTATTTCCTTCTGTGCATGTGCAGAAGCCGAATTTCTGGCACTGTGCATGCATCGGCATCTTATTTTTAGTCTTTTTTAAAAAACAATTCAGGGCTTTTTTTACTGCGCATGCGCGCACGCACGCGCGGTGCACCCACGCAGCACGGGAGACAGCGAACCACCGGCAAGGTAAGTTTAGAACCCACCCCTGGAATAGATCTTCCCAGTTAAGAATAGCAGATGGGTTTGTATTGCAATTCTTTTCTTTTTTTTAAACAATTTTTATTTTCCATAACATCAATTTTGACATCTCATTTCCATATATAACATTTTACATATCATAATACAATTTTTCATATTATCTTA
>JANHFT010003154.1:0-14317 GCA_032467955.1 Pseudoxenodon macrops | reverse complement strand
CCGGTTCTATGACATCACCAGCTGCTTGCAACCTACTCTATAGAACCGGGCCGAACCGGGAGGATTTCACCCCTGCTCTGAGGTGGTTGACTAACTCTGAAATGACATATGGTTTGACTGGTAACCCATAAAGAACATTTTGAATTATCAAACTGTGAATAAATGGCAAAGCAAACATAAAGTTTTGGTGAATAATTAAGGTAATCTAATAAGTATACAAGGTTAACAAACAGGGGGCTGTCGAAATGTCAAAGGGACGGCCATGACTATACAATCAAATCCTGAAACTTTTAAAAAATATTTTGTATAAGTAAAAAATAAAGAGCAAGGCTTTGACTGAGCAGTCATAAGTATTTGTTTCTCTCTATAGATAGATTTCCCTGTTAGTCAAGCAAGCCAACAATTAAATAAGAACAACAAATATAATAACAACAACAACTGAGTTTGTTGACTGAGTTTCATGTTTAATGAATAAAGTAAATAATAATAATAAGCTATCATAATAATAAGCAATCATAATAATTATCAAAATCATAATGGTGGTGATCAATGATTTAAACTATGTATGGTAATCCACATTTGTAAATAATCAGAAAAATGTAAAATAGAAAGGGTACAGTGAAAGATCATATTGGAATCATTATAAAATATTGAGGGGGGAAATGAATAGGTGGATGTTTGTTTGTTTGTTTGTTTTCTGGGATTGTGGGGCAAACACCAACATAAATATTCTCATTACTATTCACTCTGTTATATAGATAAATAATTAAAATGTTTTACTTTTGCTTTCCTATCAGTGTTCTATGGATCTTATTTTGATCATATTATTAAATGGAGCAACTATCTGGATGACAGCAATGTATTTTTTATTACCTATGAGGAAATAAAAGAGGTACGTTTTAAGAGAAAATATTTAGATTTAATTTAATAATAAAATTATGTCTGGCCAAGTACTATATAGTAATGAACAATTGATCAGGAAATAGAAATAGGAAATGTAACTCAAGGTTTCTGCCTGGTTACTTTTCCCTAAGTAAATATCTCAGAAACATTTTCATTTTAAAGCCAATCTCTGCATCAGCCGATCTACTCCTGCTAATATTTCAATGAAACAATAAAGACTATGTTTTGTTTTGCTTAATTCTTTATTTATTCCAATTTACACAAGCCCAACCTATAAATATCAAAGCAACTGTGTGGTACCCAGATCAAGACATGAATAGAAGGAATTGAAATGTTTCCAGGAAAGCATCACTTACTTATGCTATATATTGATGTGTTATTCAGAATCCAGCCCCAGCACTGAAAAAAATAGCCAAATTCTTTGATTTTTCTGTGACTGACGAGGAGATTGAGAGCATTGTAAAGAAAACAAATTTTGAAAGCATGAAAGGTACTGCAGGAAACTATGGAAAACTAGGGAAGACCCTGTTCCGGAAAGGTAATATTATAATATTTTTAATAATTTTGTCAATGACACTTAATAGTCTTCTCTAACCAAGTGGTTTCATGGTGTGTGGGATTTCAACTCCCAATACTTTAACGTGTGTTGGCTGGGAATGATAAGGGCTGAAGTCCAGCAGTGGATTGGGAAAGGCTGATATTCATAATGCAAACAGAATTCCTTATAAATTTTAGGACATTAGCTTAGGTAGCTTTATTCAAATATTAGAGAATACGATACAGAACTGAACTTACAACAGTTCATTTAGTGACCAAGTTAAAAGGCCATTGCAATATCCTCATGGTCATGTGATCCAAATTTGGATACTTGGCAACTGTTTTGTATTTATGATGGTTGCAATGTCCCAGGGTCAGGCCTTTGCAATCTTCTGACAAGCAAAGTCAATGGGGAAGTCAGATTAAACTAACAACCATGCTACTAATTTAACAACTGCAGTGATTCATTTAACAACTGGGGCAAGAAATGTCATAAAATGAACCAAAACACATTTAACAACTGTCTTGCTTAGCAAGTGGACTTTGAGCTAATCCTTCCATCACAAGCACACTCATCCTGTCAGAACCAATGAAGCTTCTTGGATGAGAAGCAAAACATTTTTTTTCTTCCTCAAGAGGAAAAACAGTCCAGGTGCCTTTTGGAAAAAGTATCTCTGAGACAATTATGACCTGGATGCCTGACAATCTCCACAGAGTTTTGAAGAATTCTTTGGGAGAAATTCTTTCTCTCCCTTTACCTTCCACCTTCCACTGTAATTCTTCTTTTCTATCTTTTCATTTCTTTTGTTTTATTTAGGTATAGTAGGTGATTGGACATCTGTCTTCTCAGAAAGCCAGAATGAAAAAATGGACAGAAAATTTGAGGAGACTGTAGCAAAAACTAAGCTTGGAATGAAGTTGAAATATGAGCTGTACTGCAAACACTGAAGAGATCATCAGTCCTACAAACATTTCATGTTCCGATTCTCTGCATTTCAATACACGATTCACTCTTTTCTCCTCTTATGGGTATTGACTTTTTGATATTACTTGCTTATTTTTAAGCGGAAGAACTCTTCCAGAATTAATTTTAAAAAAGTATACTTACCTATAAGAATGTACTCTCTTATTCTATGCAATATTTGTTGAGTAATTATTGAAAGACAATGACTAAGAAACATCTATTGTCCCTCATAACAGAATTCCTTATAAATTTTATTTTGCTTTAATCATGATATTCGCCCCAAGTTTGAAAGAGATAAGCTCTTGGATCTAACATATACCAAATGTCCTCTTCTCTATGACCACTAGCACAAAGGAACTTTACAGAGTCAAGGCTGTCCACAAAGAGGCAAAGGTGAAAACAATGTTGCCCTGTCATTTCAAAAATTCTATTGTTTTTGTATGTGTGATATCATACATTCAGAGATCCAACTTATGAATACATATTACAATGCTGCTTCCCTCATTTTGACAAAACTCTATGCATGTCTTGGCAAACTACATACACCTTTCGTATAATGGCCCTGTACGCATTTATTTAAAAGGAAATAACATTGAGATCAACAGGGCTAACATTCAGCTTAAGTGGTAGGATTGAACTCTCATTTTGCTCAGCACCATTCTGAATAGAGTAATAAACAAACTAGCCAGCAGATGTCAACCTTTTATAGTGTATACTCTGAATGGGCAGCTTGCCAAGACCAACTTGTTGTATCCAATTCATCATGGCCAACTCACCATGGGATAAGAGTTACACTAATATCTAACAATTGATGGAATGGAATCATTAAAGAAAGGATGCCTAAGGAGGGACAAATGAAATGTGAATGACAAAAATTAAAATATTTTAAATTTTATTTTAATTAATTACATTGAATTGTCCCACAGTGGGTTGACATGATGTCCTGTAGGGACAGTGGGTTGACATGATGTCCTGTAGTGAGTTGGTTGAGGCAAATTGGCCACTGCAAATTGGCCAAGGTGAGTTGACTGTGATGAGTTGGCAATGTCAAGTTGGGTGCGGTGAGTTATTATAGACATGTGAATACTATGTCCATGTTCAAGAAGAATGAAAGCTGAGTAGGACACCATTTGAATTTCTGATATCAACAAACAGAAATCAGGAAGAAGAGGTAATTGGGAGATCTCTTCAAGCTTGTATTAGTTGATTCAGGTGAAATGAAGATCAAATTTAAATAAATGTACTCTTAATACAGGCTAATTTGCATCTATACTCAGTAACCCCCATTGACAATGAAATTTGTGTATTTAAAATTTTATTTTTACAATGATTATTATAGGTATCCATTCATAGGACTGATAGAGATAAAATAACTGGTTATATTCTGAAACCAACTTTATTATTTTCAATTTTTTTATTTTTCAATTATGTTCAGGGGTCATTTGTCCTTTTAAATGTTACAGTAAGCAAGCAAGTTAATGCCTAGCATTAAATAGGCACACACTAGGAGACTCCCATTTTACTCCTGCTGCAGGTGCTGCTTTGCAAAACTAGTATCATCAGCAGAAAGCAAGGAAATGATGTGGTGAATAGGTGGTAGTAGTAGTAGTAACTATGAGAAGGATCTTGGAGTCCTGGTGGGCAATCACTTAAATATGAGCCAGCGGTGTGCTGCAGCTGTCCAAACAGCCAATGCAGTTCTAGGCTGCATTAACAGAGGGATACAATCACATAAAGTATTAATACTACTTTATACTGCCTTGGTAAGACCGCACTTGGAATATTGCATCCAGTTTTGATCTCCATGATATAAAAAAGATGTTGAAGGACTTTAGAAGGAGTGCAGAGAAGAAGAACAAAAATGGGACTGTAGGCTAAGACATATGAAGAATGGTTGCAGGAATTTGTTATGTCTGGTTTAAAACATGAAAAGAAGGAGACCACAATTGCATCCTTCCAATATTTGAGGGGCTGCCATAAAGAAGAGGGATGTCAACCTATTCTACAAAGCACCTGAAGCCAGGACAAAAAGCAATGGATGGAAACTAATCAAGGTGGAAACTAGAAATATGGAGAAACTTCCTGGCAGTTACAACAATTAATCAGTGGAATTGCTTCCCCTCAGACGTTATGGGTGCTTTTTAAAAAGAGACTGGACAACTATTTGTCTGAAATGGTATAGGATCTCCTGCTTGACCAGGGTGTTGGATTAGAAGACCTTGAAGGTCCCTTAAACTCTGTTATTCTCTTAATGATGACATGTGGTGAGCTAGGACGGGGGCTGTTCTCAGTCCTGGTGCTTCTTTGATTTCAACATGCAATAAATTGATGATAGTATTCTTTTAGATCAGCTTTGGGGGTTAGTAGTGAGAGATTTTTCAGAATTGTTAAAAAAAATCACTCAGCCGGTGCTTGCTAAATTTAACCGTGGACCATCACAAGTCCACTGAATATTTAAACTCAGTTATTCATTTACTGCGGCATGGGAAATTATTATTAGAAAATGAAACACCAATTTGGAAGGAAGTTAGTGTTTCACCATTACAGAGAAACAAGACGGTAATGTGGAAAGATAACAAATTATGAGGAAAATGCTTGTGCTTCAGGCAAAGGTTAAGGTGTACTAATGAATGGGAAACAGAGGTGTTAAACACAACACCCTTGTGACTAGACATGTCCAGATGTTTGGTTCTTTTTCTCTATTTAAACATATCCAATTTTTGGAGTTTGCTTGGACAAGTCCTTGCAGTTTTCTTGACCAGGATTTTCAGAAGTGGTTTGCCATGGTCTCCTACTTAAGACTGAGAGAAAGTGACTGGCCCACGTCTGATGGCTTAACCATTACAGGTTCTTCAGGTCTTTAAAAGAGTGTTCCACACTTGGCAAGGGGCCAATGCTATTGCTTACATGCCTAATAAACTCTGAATTATGCCTTCTGGTATTTGACTCGAACAAGAAATGAACCAAAGGGAACAGAGGGAAATGGGATTTTTCTTCTTCTAAGCTTTTACTCTTTGCACTAGTTTTGTAACTGTGAAGTCATGAATGTCATGTTATAGTTGAAGTAAAACATAAGTTTGAATCATTTTTCCCCAGGCTTGTACAATTGTTTTATTTATATACCCACCCATCTCACTTTTTTTGTGTTTTTAGGCAGCTTATAATAAAACAAATAAAATACACAAAATACGCCATGTAAGAAACAAAAATAAAAACATGTAGCAGCCAGCCATAATCTAATAAAGTTTCCATACAACATTGGCATCTCTGCTTAAATTAATAAACTATGTGAATATATGCAATACTGTAATTCTGAAAATACCAATTACACATTTTTCAAATCAATCCATACAATGTACATTACATACATTAAAAAGTTGCTAAAATTCATTTTCTTATTGTTTGTTTAGTATTGAAAAATGACTTTATCAGGTTCTTTAAAGGCCAAACACTGGTATGTTGATAAATTCTGTATTCTATGGATATATCCCCAAAAGAATTCCATATAGCACATATCTATCTTATATCTGGAGAACTAGACATAGTAGACCACTATATATACCTTGGCCAACAGATCTCAGTGGAAGATGATACAATAAAGGGAATTGTGTTAAATGTGGTTGACAGGCATTTGGCAAGCTAAGCATAATTATCAAGAACAACTTCCCCCTTTGTCTGAAGAGAAAAGTTTTGGATCAGTTTGTGCTACCTGCTCTAACATATGTTGGTGAAACATGGACACTAACCTCACAATCTATTGTGCCTTGCAGCAGTGGAGTTGGCAACAGATTTGGACAGTGAGGGAGTTGGGGAGGAACATGGGCCAATCCTGGAATCTGGGGAAGGCTCAGCCAAGAGGTCTGCATTGGAGGCAGAGATGGGGTGAAGGACATTTGATAGTTATCAGCTGCCTCCAGAGTCAGACATCAGTGAGGCAGAGGAACAGCTGGAGTCGTTCCCAGTGTGCGCATGCGCAGAGCTGCCAGAAGACAAGAACAATTAAGAAAGCAGGGTTAACTTGGGAGTAATGCCACACCTTGGAGATGATTGGCCCCTCCTATAGGACATAAAAGAGGAGTGAACGGGACATGGGCTTTTGCAGGAAGAAATTAGTTCATTTGGTTGGTTCAAGCTTTGAAAAGTTCTGTTTCTGACTCTAACAAACACTGTGCTAAGTTTTGCCTTGCCCTGAATTTGGAAATTAATTCTCTGGCAGCGTTCCAAGTGAGATAAGGTGGGTGTTTATAAACATTGTCCTGAAAGACTGTTTGCCAAGCCTTGTGGACTGTGAAAGATAGGAATTCAAACCCGTGTAAATAAAAGAGGTTTTATTGGGACTAAGACTTTGCTTCATGCTTTCTAAGGAAGCCTAGGTCAGAACACAATGACTACAGGCAAACCGGAAGTTCGGGAACAGACTTCTGGTTTGCTTCTGGGCCGTTTTTTATCCCTCCAAAGGCTTCAGGGAAGCGTCCTGAAGGCTCCGGAGGGTAAAAAACCGCCCAACAGGCAAACCGGAAGTGACTCTGATTTGCCTGCTGGGCCATTTTAAACCCTCCAGAGCCTTCAGGATGCTTCCTTGAAGGCCCAGGAGGCGTCAGGACACTTCCCTGAAGCCTCCGCAGGACAAAAAACACCCCTACGGGCAAACCAGAAGTCACTTCCAGTTTGCCCGTTTGGTCATTTTTTTATAGGGCAGCACCTTGCGTGCCCTCAGAAATGGCTCCGCATGCCACCTGTGGCACGCGTGCCATAGGTTCGCCATCACGGATATAGGCCTTTTCAATAAAGGGTTAGGGTTAACTCTAGCCCTTTTCATGACTCTCTTTTTCATACTTTGCCTAAATATTTCTTGTCATTCTGCACAATGTCTAGGCATTATACACAATGCCAAGGGAGCGTATGTAGCATTTTAAAATAACACAGACATTCATACTTTGTCAAAAAATGTCACACATTCTATAGATTCTTAGGCTTTCTACACAAGGCCAGCTTTTCACACCTTGCCAGTATCTTATATAATTTATTCAATTTTAATATTTCTTCAAGCCTTTCAAAGTC
Source organism: Pseudoxenodon macrops (assembly GCA_032467955.1). Taxonomy (NCBI): domain Eukaryota; kingdom Metazoa; phylum Chordata; class Lepidosauria; order Squamata; family Pseudoxenodontidae; genus Pseudoxenodon; species Pseudoxenodon macrops. The sequence continues at coordinate 6,852 of JANHFT010003154.1, read as the reverse complement.
ATTATAAATAGCCAGTACTAACTTGCCAAACTTTGATTCAACTTGGTAGCAAACTCAATTATAATAAAAATGGGTGGGTTATGGCAATGGTGCCTGGACTAAGAAAAGATAGTCCTCGATTTACAACAGTTTGTTTAGTGACCATTCAAAGTTACAATGGCATTGAAAAAAGTGACTTATGACATTTTTCATACTTATGACCATTGTAGCATCCCCATAGTCATGTGATCAAAATTCGGAAGCTTGACAACTGATTCATACTTATAATGGTTGCAGGGATCGCCTTTTGTAACTTTTTGACCAGCAAAGTCAACAGGGAAGCCAGATTCACTTAACAAATATGTTACTAACTTAACTACAATGATTTCACTGAACAAATGTGGCAAGAAAGGTTGTAAAATGGGGCAAAGTTCACTTAATAAACATCTCACTTAGCAACCGAGATTTTGGGCTCAATTGGGATTGTAAATTGAGGACTACCTATATTCTAGCTTTCCAATGGCTACTTGCTGCGACTTCTTTTGCTCTGAGAAAGTGTTGCTCTGAGATTTCTAGCATCCTGTCCAACCAGTGTTTCATGAACTCAGGAACTCTATCTCCATTTTCAGAGAAAGTTGTCTCAGGTCAGTTATCCCTTTAAGAATATCTTTCTCTCTAACATGTTATCCACTCAATCCAAGTTGACCACAACTTAATTGGAAAATGTTTTGCAGGTGGAAGGGTTGAATAAACTTTGTTCATAGATTTATTCCATGATAGTTAATTAATAACATGACCTGTTCTTTGGGTGTGTTCTTTGTCATGTGACAGTTGATTGCTCTATAAATGGATTAGCTTCACATACGAAGCCAACTGAATCTCAAGTCTATCCATCTGTGGTCTTAGAGTAGCACAATCATGACTCAACAACAGCTAAGCAAGGTTCTAGATGAGAAGTTGGAAGAAAATGAAAAGAAGGCTCTTTCGGAACGGACATTTATGTATGATGGGGTTTTATATCCCACTATGATCTGTTGCTTGGAAACTCTGAAAAGAGTTAATACTTTTAGAGCTCGGGAAGATGATATCATACTAGCAGCATACCCCAAAACAGGTAAACATTATAATTTTGCAAGTAATGCTTTTGCATGTATGTAGCCATGTTTAATAGTTTCTTTAGAGTTTGTAACAACATGTTTAATAGTTTCTTTAGAGTTTATAACAACATGTTTAATAGTTTCTTTAGAGTTTATAACAGAGTTCCTATTAAATAAAAAAGTTGCAGATTCTAAAGCATTACACATTTTATTGTGATGCATTTAATAATTTGTCTTAATGAAATTCCTCAATGATTACTATGTCTAGGATGGCACTCTTGATCATCTGTGTATTTCAAGAAATACACCACTTATGATGTTGGCATTTTCTGCTTATAATAATCAACTATATGAACAATACTGTAATTCTGAAAATGTCAATTGCACATTTTCCAAATCAATCCATGCAATGTATGAATATACATTTTAAAAAGTTGCTAAAATTCATTTTTTTATTGTTTGTGTAGTATTGAAAAATGATTTTATCAGGTTCTTTGGAGGCAAAACATTGCTGTGTTGATAAATTCTGTATTCTGTGGATATACCCCCAAAAAAGTACATATAGCACATGCCTAGTCAAACCGGATAGTTTTATCTATTCAAGGTTGCAAGAATTTTGATTTTGAGACCATGGATATTTCACGCAATGTAGATTATAATACAGCTATATCAGATAGTTTCTATATTCTTATTTTAAGAAGAAGACAGTTGATAGTTGCCATTTTTAGTAACAATGCTTAATGTCTAGTTACTTGTTTAATTCTAAGTTCTTACTCAACAAGTCTATATATCTAAAGTGACTGTGCATGCAACAAATCATAGAGCTATACCCGCCTCTCATTTTTTAAAAAGTTGCACACAGTGGTGGGCTGCAAATTTTTTAACAACCGGTTCTCTGCCCTAATGACTGGCTGGGTGGGCGTGGCCAACTCGATGTCACTTACATTAAGGGGCGCTTTGCGTTGCCCGCCCTCATGACCGTGGGAATGCTGCAATGGTTGTAAGTGTGAAAAATGCTCATTAAGTCACTTTTTTTCAGTGCCCTTGTAACTTTGAATGGTCACTAAATGAACTGTTGCAAGTCAAGGATTACCTGTACAAGAATGCAAAAAGCTTCTTTGCTTGCAAAAAGCTGCCCTAAATACCAGTCATTAGATTAGAAATGGGGGGCATACACACTGAAGATCAATGAGTCAAAGCCGTCATGGAAACCTAAACCATTCTGTCTGAACACCTTCCTTTTCCTCAGCAACACCTGCAACCCAGAGTTACAAATCAGGCAGGTTGCCAGAGCACATTGAGGAATTAAAAGAGTTAAAATACAAGGATAACTATCAGCAGCCAACTTACTCTTGCTCATAAAGTGAAACACTTTAGCAGAGAGGTCACTTAAGCTCTTCAGAAAGAGGGTGGGCATATTTGGGCTACAAAATGCAGAGCTAAAGAGACAAATTAACAAATTAACATCTTGAGTGAGGGCTAATCCCATTCTGCCTTTGTTCAGAACTTGCTGCAGGGAATTTTTGCCTATTAATATATCTATCTCTTTATGTCTTAAGTGCTGACATATTCTGTGGGCTAGTAAGGAAGGTGGGGGCTGCTTTCTCCCTCTAAGAAAACATGTTTCTCCATTTCTCGTTCAGAGAAATATATTCTTCCTTTGTAATATCCTGCATGTTCTCATTCTGTGTTTATAGTTTCAACTCTGATATCATTGAAATTATCTGTGGTCAGGATAGGTCTTTTTGTATATATTAACTGAGAGCACTTCTGCATTTCTTCAGGTTCAAACTGGGTTCGGCAGATCTTAATGCAGCTGGAAGTTGCCTCTGGAAAATATGAGGAAGATGAACAGAGACAAAGGCAGCAAACACTGCAAGAATTATCAACAATTTTTTTTCTTGAATTTGGAGATCCAGGAAAATTTGAGGTCAGTAGTTGGAGAAATACTCAGTAGCTTCTATCAAGTGGCAGGAAGGTCACATGAAAGATTTAAAAACTGATGTAGGACAGAGCAGCACTGTTTTAACAAAGTGAAATTCACTTATTAGAAAAGAAAAAAATCTAAATAGGTACAGGCAACAAATATGAATTTGTGTATGAGGCTGTGTTGTAGATCACTGGAGCACTAATAAAAACAAAGCAGATTTTGCTAGTCTTAACTCTGCCCTTAAATAACATTAATCTATGAGAAATAAGATACAGTAGCAACAGGCATCCATTTTGCAAGTAGAAGCTACACTTATCTCAATGTGTATGTATTGATGAGAAGTGGTGAAACTTTCACAAACAGAGGTCACAAAGGAGCCATCGACTGACATCAAGACCCAAGTCAGCAGAGACAACATTTTTACCTTGGGTGGTTTCTTTTTTTAGATGAATTAATTTTATCCCAAAGTTTAACCGACCTTATTTAGTATAATTTCCATTGGAGTAAGGAATGAAATTTCACCTGATTTTTTATAATATGCTACCATGTACCCTGTTTCTCTGAAAATAAGACCTCCCCGGATAATAAGCCCAATCAGGCTTTTGAGCATATGCGCTAAAATAAGCCGTCCCCCCGAAAATAAGCCGTCCCCAAAACACAGCAGCAGCCATGAGGTGACCACGCTCGCTGCCTCCTGTACCTTAAAAATAATAAGACCTCACCGAAAATAAGGCCAAACGCTTGTTTTGGGGGTCAAAAGAAAATAAGACCGTTTCGGGGAAACACAGTATCAGTGATAAATACTGTACTTTTCACCCTCTAAATCATGGTTAAAATTTGGGTGCGTCTTATACACCAAATGTAGCCCTGCCCACCCACTGACCCCTTCCCTTTGGCCTCTGCCTCCCAGCAATTTGCCTCCTTGCAGCAAACACAAAACAGCTTGTTTCAGTTTCAGCTTTAGCACAGCTTGATTAGCACAAGCAGTCTCCCAAACATCAGCTGTTTCAGGCTGCAGGGATTGCCATTGCCTATTGCTGCCTCCACACCCCCACAGGCTGTACTGAAGTTGAAATGGGCTGTTTGTTGCTTGATGCAAGGTGGCAAACTACTAGGAGGCAGATTTTTTTCTCTCGTGCTAATCAGACTGTGCTGAAAGTGAAAGTGAAACAGGTTGTTTGCTTTTTCTGCAAGGAGTCAAATTGCTGGGAGGCAGATTTATTTTCTTGTTTTCCTCTCCAAAAAAGGTAGGTGCGTCTTATAGTCCAGAGCGTTTTATATTCTGAAAAATATGATACATATCACCACTTCAGAGAGCATATACAGGCTACATGAAGACAAACAAGTAAAAAGTTAGGGCTTGAATTGAAGATTTAGTCAGAGACTTCAGCTTGTCCTTATTTTAAAATTATTTTCAGTACCTTTGTATTTAATGATGAATTCTTAGTTCAGCTCAGGGGTGGGTTCCATTTACCTTCCCTACTGGTTCAGGGTCTTGCTGGAAGTGCACGCCCTCATCGCTCCTGGGTTAAAATCATCTGTGCATGAGCAGGAGGCTTTGTGCATGTGTAGAGAGTTATTTTCAAGTAAATTTTGCTCCAGTGGATGGATTTCAAGCCAGAGGACTGGTTCGGGGACATGTCCACCTGGCCCTCGCTGCTGGTTTGGTGAGTGGGGGGAAATTCCCGCTACTGGTTCTAGTGAATCGGTCCGAACTGGCAGGAACCCATCACTGGTTCAGCTCATGCCCTCATTCACAGATAATTGTAGGGGGGAAAAACCAGTCAAATAACTTAAAGAATCTCATCAGACTGAATGCATTCCCTTGGGAACAGCAAAGGTTCTGATGAGGTTTGACTTGGGCTGTTTCCTCTAGCACAATGACTCCAAACTTGGGGTCCTCTGACACCTTCGTCCAGTCCACCACAGCAGTTTTTGATGGCAAAGTTCAGTGGGGCTGGTTTTGCTGGAGATGAACTTTGATATCCCTAATTTATATTTGTGTATGATTTTCTTTGCATTATGATTTTATTTTAACATTATTAAAGAGGATGGAAAAACTGCCTTCCAGACGAATTATAAAAACACACCTCATCCCTCAAAAGTTGCCCAGGTCTCTTTTTGAACAAAAGGCAAAAGTAAGTACTTTAATTTTCCTGATTTTGATTTTATATATATCATTAGTACATAGAATAGAATAGAATAGAATTCTTTATTGGCCAAGTGTGATTGGACACACAAGGAATTTGTCTTTGGTGCATGTGCTCTCAGTTTTACATAAAAGGACAAGATACATTTGTCAACAATCATAAGGTGCAACACGTAATGATACTCATACTCTAACAATGAAATGTTATCAAATAAATTTACACAATAAAATAGGATAACACACCCAGGATCACATCAGGTTTTCATGACCTGAGAAGGCCTGGATCTTAGCTATGAGAAACTGTATTTTATTAAGAATAAAAATTGGAAGCTTTCTTTTTCTGATTTTCAAGCAAGCAAGAAAGGTGCATCATTGGAGCCCAAAGTCTGAGATTTGTTGCCACTGGATATCATTATTTAGTGTTATGTTAGTATCAGGCAAATTCATCACATGAGTGATATCATATCACCACCCAGAGTTGTTTCAAGATGAGATGACCTGCAAATAAATGTAAGAAATAAAAGAAATACATAAAATCTTCACTTAAATATTCAAACTGAGACATTTTGAAAAATTTCAGGTCAAATATTCTGAGCTTTGCTGCTTATTTGGGATCTTGGGAAATGGTCTTGGAAAAACTCTTTAAAAATTGCTACTCTCCTAATCTGGTGATTTTACCTTTAATCCCCATTAAATCCATTTCCTTATTTGTTTGTTTCTTATTTTCTTTTCCACTCATTTCCCCCACATGGTGACTCTGGGTAGCTACATTTGAACTTTCATACTGCAATTTTTTTTTTAATTGAATGCTTTCAGATTTCTGGCTCTGGTTTCTTAGATTTTGCATTTACATGTCAATATATCATTTTGCCTTAAAGATACTGGTTTTGTTACGGAATCCAAAGGACACAGCTGTATCTTTCTTCCATTTTTCCAAAGGCATCAAATTGATTTCTGACCAGGAAACCTGGGATGAGTTCTTTGAAGCTTTTATCACTGGAAAAGGTATGCTTGGTTCTCTTTCTTCATTGAGAAAAAATAAACTATGATTCAAATAAGGCGGGAAATGGACTGGGGAGAGCTCTTGGCCTTATTCTTTTGGTCTACTGTACCTGTTATTTGTCTGTGGATGACAAGCAAGAACTCTTTGGACAAAGGGCTCTTTTGTTCTGTTTGTCTTTCGATACTGAAACTTATTTACATTGCTTCAGGATAAGGCAACATACACTATAAACAAAAATTGGAATTATACACTCTGAATGAATGGAAAACCATTCACTTTTGGTGAACTTGCCACTTTTGGTAAACAGTTGAGGCAATCTAATGAACAGTCATTATTAATAAACCGGAGCTTCAGTGACTAGGAAGCTTCCTGCAATAACACCAGCGGAACTGCAAAAAACTGCGCTACTTGGAACATTGTACATCTTAAGAAGGTACTTGGCTGATACCTAGGACGCTGATAGCAACGCAAATCAACCATTAGCACCAGTCAATGGTATTTGTGACGCATTTTTGAATGTTCAGTTGACTGAGTTTCATGTTTAATTAATAAAGTATATGTTAATTCCCCAGTGAGACACTACCTTGATGTGGTTGGGAGCTTGTGTAATCTGACAAAGATGAGAACTATGCCAGAGATTCAATCATACTGGGTAGGTCTCACCACAGGAGTCATACAAAAAGTGTCTCTCCCA
>JANHFT010003153.1:52218-66105 GCA_032467955.1 Pseudoxenodon macrops | reverse complement strand
GGGAAGGGACTGAAACCCACCTGTTTGGGGTTTTACAGGAATCTGCAGGAATTTGAAAAAGTCCTTTTGAAAGAGAAAGGGGGAGGAGGAGGAGGAGGAGATTATTGAAGGGAAAGTGGATAAAGGTAAAATCTGGGAATGGCTTACAACTGGAACTGAAAGAAACTGAAGGCTTGATTTTGATTGGCCAAGAGCAAGCTATTCAAACTAATGGTGTCAAGGCTAGAGTTGGGGGGGAAAAAACACCAAACGATTCAAAGTTCAGATTGTGCAAAGAAGCAGAAGCAACAAGTGGATCATATACTCAACTCATGCAAGAAGGTAACACAAACTGACCACAAGCAACTAGATAACAGTGTTGCCAAAATGATTCAATTGGAACATAAACATCATTATGTGCCAGTAATGAAAACTTGGTAGGAACCTATAATTGGAAAAGTAGTAAAAAAATGAGCACTTTTTTGTGGGATTTCCAAATAGCAAAAGCACTTATATACCACTTCACGGTGGTTTACAGCCCGCTTTAAGTGGTTTACAGAGTCAACCTATCTCCCCCAACATTCTGGGTCCTCATTTTACCAACCTCAGAAGGATGGAAGGCTGAGTCAACCTTATGAAGTTTGGTTTAACTGTGATTGAAAAGAAGAAAGTGTGGGTAATTGATGTGGCAAAACCAAGAGATAGTAGAATAGAAAACAAAGAATTGGAGAAGATGGTAAAATCAAAAATTATGAAAAATTATGGTGCAAACCAGCAGCTATCAACACACTGGGCACCATACCCAAAAAAACTAGATAACACTTAAATCTGGGCATTGACAAAATGTCCATCTGTCAATTACAAAAGCAACTCTGCTTGGATCTGCACATATACTACGCACACATATACTATGCCAATACATTATGAGAGCCTAGGTTCTTTATTTGTCCATCTTCCCTCCCTCCTTCCCTCCCTCCATTCTGCCACATGCTTGGTTTTCAGGAAGAATGCGATGCAAATGAAGGCCAACCCCAGCTAAAGTATTGGTAGCTGTGACTTCATATTGTTGTGAAAAGATCATAATCGATTATATTTATATGCTGCTCAGCGCTTCTGTGTGATTGGGCCGTACGTAGCAAAGCTGTACTGTCTCAATCGCAACCCAGCAGAAAGTTCCAGATAATAAGCGATTGGGTTGCTATATAATGTCTCTCTAACGCAGGGGTCTGCAACCTTAAACACTCAAAGAGCTATTTGGATCCATTTTCCACAGAAAAGAAAACACCGGGAGCCACAATACCTGAGTGGGCGTGGCCAACTCAACATCACTCACTCCCACCCAATCATTAGGGCAGAGAACCAGTTGTTAAAAAGCACTTGGAACCACAAAACCCTTGACATCTCTCTCTCTGTCTCTCTCTCTGTCTCTCTGTCTCTCTGTCTCTCTCTCTCTGTCTCTCTCTCTCTCTCTCTATGTCTCTCTCCCCCCCTCTGTCTCTCTCTCTCTCTCTGTCACTGTCTCTGTCTCTCTCTCCCCTCCTCTCTCTCCCCTCCTCTCTATGTCTCTCTATGTCTCTCTCTCCCCCCCCTGTCTCTGTCTCTATCTCTCCCCTTCTATCTCTCTGTGTCTCTCTATAATATCTCTCTCTGGCTGGCTGCGGTTGCCAGAGGAGAAGGAGGTGGGAGGAGGGGCCAGACAGTGGTGGGATCACCTGACAGGGAGCCACAGCAGAGGGCCCAAAGAGCCGCATGTGGCTCCGGAGCCGCAGGTTGCAGACACCCGCTCTAACGGAATGCATAGATAGGGAAATTGCCTAGGAGACAATTAGACAAGAAAGGCAGGAGGCCACAAATTGTTCAAAGAAAGTAATTTAGGAAGAAACACACCCACCCTCCCATGGGTCTAGCTAGCATTTAAAAGTGGCAGGTGGGAAAATTTGTACTTTCAGACTTGCAAGAATCTCTTCGTGCAGTCTTAACAATAAAGTAGAAGTAGTTCATCTCGTGGTGTTTCCTGTCTGGTTTTCCCTGGAAAGCTGACCGTCTCTGTTATCATCCACAGATGTATTTCAACTCCATCATCTCAGACAGCACCAAGCTCCTCAAGCCAATCTTGGTGTTTGGTTTTGCCATCGCAGCTGGCATCTGTGGCTTGACGCAGATCACCCAGTATCGCAGCCACCCTATTGATGTTTACGTGGGCTTCTTGATTGGTTCTGGCATTGCTGCTTACTTGGTAAGTGCCTCTCTTTCCGAGTGCCATGGGAAGAAGGGGCAGGGAGCAGAAGGGCACCTGTTTACTAAAAGTAGTAGACATAGAATAGAGTACAATAGAATGGGAATGGGAATGGGAATAGGAATAGAATGGAATGGAATAGAATGGGATGGAATAGAATAGAATAGAATAGAATAGAATAGAATGGAATGGAATGGAATGGAATGGAATGGAATGGGATAGAATGGAATGGAATGGAATGGAATGGAATGGGATGGGATGGAATAGAATAGAACAGAATAGAATACAATAGAATAATAACTATATTGTCACTTCAAATGTACACTAATCGGCATACATTCAAATGAAATGTTGTTGCATACAGCTCTCAAAGGGTCACCACCTCCAGTATACATTACATAAACATGACATAAATAATAAATACATAAATAATGCAAAATTATGCATATATTATATGACACAGAGAAGCAACACAGTCTAGTTCGGATGTATACATTTACATGGTGAGAAAGACGAATCTTGCGAGTTTAAATAAAAAGATGTATAGTCCCAGAGAGCTATACCAAATAGGTTTTACTTAAGTAAAATAGGGAACAGGGCAATATCTATTTCCATCCATCTCTGAGCTTTTTCAGATCTTTACCTCATGTTCCTTGCTACACACAGGCCTATCACGCAGTGGGCAACTTCCGGGCACCAATAGAAAAGGCTCCCTCTCACCCTCCCGCCAAGGACGCGCTCCGAGCCCTGACTCAACGTGGGCATGACTCCGTTTATCACCAGAACAAATCAGTCAGCACCGATGAGCTCAACCCCCAGACCCGGATGGAAGGGATGAACCGGCAAGTGCCACGTGAGAAAAACTCGCTGGGGAGCTTGAAACGGGCAAGTGTTGACGTGGACCTTTTGGCACCCCGGAGCCCTATGGGCAAAGAAAACATGGTGACCTTCAGCAACACGTTACCCCGAGTCAGCACCCCCTCAATGGACGACCCTGCTCGCCGCCATATGACCATCCACGTCCCGGTGGACGCCTCCCGATCTAAACAGCTGATCACGGAATGGAAACAGAAATCAGTGGAAGGCCGTGGAATGACCTTGGCGGAAGAGGTGGCAAGGCGGGTTGCCTCAGATTGCTTGGCTGGAGAAGAGGAGGACCACATCCCACCTTCCTTGTACCCCACCGTCCAGGCTCGAACGGCTGAGCGTGCCTCTATGGGTCCCCGGGTCCTCATCCAGCCAAGACCCAGGGCCACTCAACTGGTCCACATCCCTGAGGAAAGTCAAGCGAACGCCGGTGCTAATATTTCACCCAAAAGCAGCTCGGCTGTGAGGGCCAAGTGGATGATGATGGCTGAGAAGGGGGCCGCCCAACGGGTGGCCAACCCACCGCGCCTCATGCAGGTGATTGCCATGTCCAAGCAACCCGGGATGGTATCGGTGACCCCCAAGCATTCAGAGACGTCTTCGTCTTCCACCAGCTCTGACTCCTCCCAGTACTGCTCCCCATCCGAAAGAGACAGCTCTAGCGTGGTTACCATCGATGCTCACGCCCCTCACCACCCAGTCGTACATCTGTCTTCTGGAAACGGCCCCTGGGAATGGAAGGCCACCCAGAAAGCTTCGGATAGCCAAGATGCTTACGAGCTCAACGAAATGAGCAAAGATTACCATGGTTTCCGCCCTGCCAAAAGCGCCGGAGTCTCACCAGGTTCCTCTGTCAGCGACATTGAACAGGAGGAGGCCCGTTACGGCAGCGTGGCCACCATCAATGTGTCTGTGGGTCTGGGAGGGAGTGCATCGTTGATTTCAGCAGAGAGCAGCCCCGGAGAAAGCCTTCTGGGGGCCTCCAGCCGGGAATCCACGCTGCGGAGAAAACCAGCTAGCTTAACGGTGGGGGAAAAGGACGGGCAAGCAGAAGAGACGGAAAACTATTATAAGAAGATGCAAGCCAACCGGGGATTTAAGGAATAATCCTATCACCTACCTCTGGTCACGGCAACCTTGGACCAAACTATTGATTAAAAATTGTGAACGTTTTTCAAGCAAGCGTTGAATTTCAGATGGTTGGGACTTCATAATGATTATATTCAAAAAACCAAGGTAAAACCATCTGTTTTACCTGGTACCACAGTAATTCAAAGGACCGAATATACATGATAACAATAATGGTGAAGTAGAGAGTCCCTCCGAATGGCCCAAAGCTCTAGGATTCGCACGGACGACATTTTTAAACAGAGAAGGTTTGGATCAAGTCACCTTTGGGATTCTTTTGCCTTCTACTGGGCTAGGAATGGATACTCTTGAAGAATTCTCCGCTGGATTTTCCAGAAGACTTAAAGTGAACAAAAACACAAATGTGGGTGGTATTAAAATAATCGCAGATTATTCATAAATAGTCATCGTAACGATAACAAGAGTGAGAAGGTGAGAATGGAACAATCCAGTCTGGATTTATTTGGAGTGTCGTCCTGAGCAGTCCCAGTTGGATATAACCCAACCTGATACTTTTTAGAATGGCTGGATTTCCAAACTTGTCCTTTGGTGAGCCCTGGTTTGGGAAGCCTGAGGTCAAATTCCCCCTCTCCCCTCCCCAGGAATCCGTATATATGTGTGTGTGGGGAGGTTGTAGTACTAAAGATTGGGGTAAAGTGTTAGAAAAGGGTGGGAGAATGTACCTCTCAAAGTTCAATCTTCTGAGATGTTTTGGAGCAGTGTTTCTCAAACCTAGCAACTTTGAGATAGGTGGACTTCAATTTCCAGAATTCCCCATTTTGGAATAGATGGGGAAGATAGGTGGACTTCAACCCCCATGAATTCTGGGAGTTGAAGTCGTACCTTTTAAAAAAATATATACATGTATTGATTAAAAAAAAAAAAGAAACAATAGTAAAAGACAATACAAACTAAACCCAGGAAGGAAAAGGAAAATAATAAACGGAATAAGGAGTAGAAAAGAAGAAGAAAAAGGAAAGAGAAAATATTTAAAGAAATGATTTTTGATTGCTCATCACATGTACAAACTTAGTAATTCTTCACCTCTTATAAGGTATATGCAAGTGAATCTTCTTTCCATATCCGATCCCTTACTCATATTCAAATTCATACATTATTAACATTTCAATCCTAGTAACAACAAAAAGTTCATAAAGGGTTCCCATAATTTTATTGAAAAATGTCTTAGTTTAACCTGGGTCAAACCAACCAACTTTGTATTCCTTTGCTTGTAGCAATCTTGAATTCATTCAGATGTTGTCGTAAGATGTCATCTGTCTTTGGTTTTCCCATCTCAAAGGCTCCTTTGAAGCTTTAGCAAACCTCTTTTGTAAAACCAGTAAGGACATTCTTTTGGCGTATCGTTTGTATTTATTTACACAATATCTGAATGAATTCAGGATTGCTAGAAGTAAAAAGAGTACCTGGTTGGTTTATTTGACCAGGATTAAAATAAGACATATTTTCACTTTTACTGTCATCTCCATTTTATAATCCATATCCAATATTTCCTGGAGTAAGTCAAATGTCATGCAATTTTCTCCCATTTGTCTTAGTGATGACCTAAGCCTGTTTCCGAGGGCTCAAACTTGGAGGAAACGTTATAACAATACCCGTAGCACTTAGACTTATATACCGCTTCACAGTGCTTTTACAGCCCACTCTAAGCGGTTTACAGAGTCATCCTATTTCCCCCAACAATCTGCGTCCTCATTTTACCAACCTCAGAAGGATGGAAGGCTGAGTCAACCTTGCTCTCCTGCAGTCTTCTTAGGAGGAGGAGCCATCCGGAGCATAAGTGAGCAATCTCCTGTCTTTTCCATGTCCAGAGAGGTTCTGTGAGACTAGTCTACTCACTGTTCTCTCAGTCATGGCTAACAACGTCATCTCCAATTGTTCAGAGACATGCTAGGTGACCATTTCTCAATGTTGCCAAGTTTGAGAAACACTGCTGTAGAGAGAGAGATTTTTTTCCATTCCAGACTAAACTGGAAATCTGTAAATATCAAAAGTGCTTGAAAGTGAAGAGAGAAGAGGATGGAAGTAAAACAGAAAGCATTTTGGAGAATGTAATGTGGCTGTATTTGTCCTTCTGTCATACACAAGAATAGGTCATACACCAGGAAGTAGAAATAGTCCCTAAATACAGTCATGGTAAATTAGACGACTCTTAAGAGAGTGAGTTTAAGAATATTGCCCATCACTATCAAAAGTATTTTCTGAAGCCTACTGAGCTTACAATACAATATATGCTTAAGTTCAAAGAACTGCAGAGAAATGTGTAAAACTCTTTGGGGCAGAAGGAAAAATTCACAGAATTCAGTATCCATTTTAGGATCATTCCTCCATCCCACAGCACCTGAGATTTCGAGAGATGTTAAATATAGTCATAGAGTTTACATATTTAACTTGAAGTATAACTGTCAAGAGCAATGTTTCTCAACCTTGACAACATGAAGATAGGAGGACTTCAACTCCCAGAATTCTCCATGCTGGCTAGAGAATTCTGGGAGTTGAAGCCCACCTATCCTCAATCAGAGGTGTGTTCCTACAGGTTTTCTATCCGGTTCTATAAAACCGGTAGTAACTCCACGATGACGTCACGGAGCCGGTTCTGTCGGTGTCTCCATGGGGGCCACCATCTTGGATTTTGTTTCCGCGCAGAAGCCAATTTTTACTTCTGCGCATGTGCAGAAGCTATTTTTTGATGGCTGTGCGTGCGCTCAAGATGCGACCCAGATTCAGAACCCACCTCTGATCCTCATGTTGCTAAGTTTGAGGCGAGACTGGTCAAGAGGCTGAATTCTTTGCACAAAGCCTTACAGCCACTTAAACTGAAGGATCAAATGCCCCTGATGTCAATCAAGTTAGAAATATAAACTATGTTTGACATTGAAATGCTAGACCCTATCTACCCTTGGAAGAGGCATTTCTCAAAAACGTTAGTTATATCACAGAATTTATGGGAAATTTTGTATCTGTCTTACTGCATCTTCATCGTTTTGAGGATGAAGTGAGCAACATGATCAGGGTTTCTTCAAAGCAGGGATGGAAACAATATAAAACAACAGTGTCCAATACCTAAAAATCTGCCCCCCCTTAGACTGTAGGGCAACCCATTGTTATGAGGGCAGGATGAAAACGAATGAGTGGATATCAGTTAAATTTTATTAGAGAAACTTCCTAACACTAGGAAATGCTCAGCCGCAGAACTGCCTATCTTACAAAGTGAGGAAACTTTTCTTGCAGGAAGTATTTAATGGAAAATGCCACTTGTTAGGAGTGAAATGAATTTATTCATGCAAAACATTTAATAGGATTTTGGGTCCCACCTTCCTGTATTTAATGCATTTTAAGGATCTAACCACATTCAAACCAAATGTGAGGTGAGGGCTTATTTCAGGCTGAATGTTACAGAGATGTTGAAATAAACTCTCACAGAACCACAACTGGATGAGGAAACATGGTGCCCTGATATCTAGATAACATTTAGCAGGATTAATTTTATACTGAAGTGGGATTCAGTAGGGTTTTCTTTGCCTAATCACCCCCTTTCAGATATAGATCTTCTGTTTTTTCATGAGACTCTCTGGAAGAGTCGACCCAAACCAAGAGCCAAGATGGCAGCTTTCTATCTTCCTGGGGATTTTCCATTTGTGTGATGATGCCTTGAGGGAATTCAGTTTATCTCCATAGCAACTGTGACAGGTAAAGGTTCTTTTAAGGGAATGTTGGCATGAATCAAAAGGTTTATCTAGAAGGAGGGCATATATATAAAAAACCATATAACCTTATGGTTTGGTGGGTGGGTTTGGGGGGAATAAGCCTTCCATTGAGGACATAAGAATGCTTAGATAGTGGTGTTCGTTAGTGAAAGGGGAAGCATGAGGGAACAAGGTTGAGTTAGGAATTCGTGGTGTTTTCGGGTTTCACCAATACAACTCCTTGGTTTCTCCATGCCAGGATGTTATTATGATATTACAAAATCCAGATGTAAGCCAGGTACCTAAAAGCTGTCAATGATTTAAATATGTTTGGAACCCTGTTATTTCAATTAAAATTTTACGACATGATTCCCCTCCAAAGTTGTACGTGTGTGCTTGGGCACTGAAAAACGGAATAAAGAACCCATGTAGCAGTGTCTGTTGATCCCGGGTTAATCTGGCCAATGCAGGCGTGGCAACGGCTGGAAGTTTGAGGACCGGTTGTAAGTCTCTTCATTGCCATCAAAAGTTTGAACAGTTGCTGAATAGAGGGTCATAATTCGAGGACTCCCTGTAGATATCAGATCAGGACAATAGTTCTGCTCATCAAGGTGAGAACAAACATAGACCTAAGGGGAGATTTCCTGACAGAACAATTTAGAATAAGAATAGAATAGAATAGAATAACAATTGGAAGGGACCTTGAAGGTCTTCTAGTCCAACCCCCTACCTAGGCAGGAAACCCTACACCAGCCGAATGCTTGTCCGGTTAGCTTTCGGGATCTGGGTTCCTTCGAGGCAGTGGGCGCTCTGCCTTTATCATTTGCTTTGATCTCTATACGAAGCTCTTTGCCACTTGAAGTTATAGCAAAGTAGTTGTATCTTGGTAGGACTCTCTGCCCCTGGCTCTGCCCTGAACTTGAAAGTACACATTCGGGTTTGTTTCAAGGAAGGACAGCCCAACACTTTTGTTCAGTTGCAGATACAGTACTTTTACATCCAAGCTTCAGTAGCTTTCTCATTAAAATCTAAATGAAGTCCTAGTACAGTAAAGCCGTTCAGAAAGTAGTTCTAGAAAATGGCACTGAAGATTGAGTTCGCTGCTTGCTCTGTGCTTGTAACACAGCCTATTTCTGAAGTGTATGGTGCTCTTATCATTGCTGATTCAGGCTTTACCTTTTTTTAAAAATTGTATTGTGTTATAAAAGTTATTAATGATTTTTTAAAAAGTCAGCTTAACTGTGGGGCCTTTGCTGCAGTTTCGCATTAGAACCAGCTAATTCTCACAACTGTACCGTACCTATCATCATCATTAGGTCCTATGCACAGCACACTGGGCAGCAAATGTTTTCCAGTGGTTTCGATCATTCATAGCATGTTCAGCATCATCCCAAAGGACATTAATAATCTTACGATATTCTTTAAGTGTTGGGGATCAAGTTTTCTGAGGCTGTCCTCAATTCCTCTTTTCTCCAGGAGGTATCCTGCATATTATGCAGTCTTTAGGAATATGTAAAATATGGCCAGCAAGCCACGTTCGATCACAATTCTTGATAGATGTTCTAAATCTGATCTTTGTAGATTACCCTAGCTTTGGCATCCCATGGACAACAGCCCATCTAACAGACTTAGATTTTGCGGATGACATTGCACTGCTTGGTGAAACAAAGAGGTGCTTGCAAGAAATGACCGTCAGCTTAGATAATGAAGCCAACAAGATTGGCTTATGTTTAAATTTTGAAAAGTTATTAAGTCAGAAGTGCTCAGGATATAATATGCCTATAACAGTCCGTGGTTGGGCTATAGAACTAGTCCAACAGTTTACTTATCTTCGTAGCATTAAGTCTATGAATGGAGGTACAGATAATAACATTAACCATCAAATTGGAATGGCAGTGACCATGTTTCAATGCATATGCACAATTTGGTCTACAGCAGCTATAAGTATTATCCCAAAGATAAAAAACTTCAAGAGTATTGTTATACCAACTGCAATGTACGCTGATGAAACATGGAAGTGTACAACCAAGATGATTATAAGGTTAAATGTTTTCCAACAACGCTGCGTGAGAAGAATCCTCTGGATATATCCTGCCATATCACTAATGAAGAGGTACTACAAAGATCAGATTTAGAATTGTAACTACAGTATATTGTTGGTTTAACTGTAGCACATCTGAAAGTGCAGAAAATCCATGTCTTTTATCTCAAAACAGTGCAGAATAATCTGTTTTCCCAGCTGCACCCTTTCTTTCTTCATACTGCTTCCAAAACTCCTCTGCTGCAAATGTAGCTTTACAGTGCATTGTTGCTCCTTTCTCCCACCTTAGTGTCCATTTATTTTTGAGGTTGATGGCAATGAAGATTATTATTGTTTGGCTTCACACAGCTTTTTGAAGAGCTGGGTAGTGGAAATAGCAAAATATTTCTAATAAAATGTTTTAAAAACCTGAGAGATAACATTTGCCGTAGTAGTTGCAAGAGAAAAGAAGCCAACATTTCTGTGCCATAGAAACTGAAACGTTTGTGATCAGCTACATATTTATACAGCACAAAAGTATTAAAGGAAAACTAAACTCTACAATTCAGGCATTCTTTCCAATGTGAGAATGAATGGCCTAAACCCGTAATGGCAAATCTATGGCACGTGTGCGAGAGGTGGCACACAGAGCTCTCTCTGTGGGCAAACGCTCTGTTGCCAGCTGCTCTTCTGGCACTCCAGCTGGTCTTTGTGGTCGCCAGAGCACTGGAAAACAGCAAAAATCCAGGCCATTTTTCAGGATGTTTTCCAGGATGTTTTCTGGCCATTTTTGGCCCAAAGAATGGCCTCAAAACAGCCCGCAAAATGGCCAAAAACATCCCAAAAACATGCATGCATGTGCGAACCAGCTGGTCTTTGGGTTTACGGTGCTCCGGAGTGCACACAAGCACATACATGCATGAGCGTTCCAATTTGGGCACTCAGTGGTGAAAAAGTTCTCCATGACTTATCTAAACCATTCTAAAATAGTCTAAAATAAGTATTCTTATTTTGATATAAGTTTCACTGTAATCAATAGACACCGTGCTACAAGACAATTACAGAAAGCAGTACAATTTCTGTGTTGTATCAGTTATTTGATTTGAAGGCAATATATGAATAATACAGACATAAATTTTGGAGCTACAGCCTTTTGAAGCTTACATTATATCTTTATCGTATATCTGCAGACATATGTGTCTCTTTCAAATAGTAGAGTACATATGTGATCAATGTTCAGGATATGATCATGTATGAAGCACTATCCAATCTCATTTTGTGTGGCTATAATTGGGCACGAAGCTCCATATTCCTTTTTTCTCCTAATTTGGGATGATGACGTTAAGGAAAATATGCTTTTGCTGAAATGCATGACCGATGTTTAAAGCTATTTCAGATTATACGTTTTGGCTCCCCCATCCCCCTCAGCAGGTAAACTGTCTGACATTTCCCCCCTCAGAAATAAAGGGCCAAGGGGACATTTCCTTTGAAATGTACTCAAACATTGTAACTCCATATAAACAATTGTCTAATTCACCAGGTTTAAATAAGACACATTTAAATCATTTCCCATAGATGCAGTGAATGTAACTGATTCTTTCTTGCTAGCATTGAAAACACCAGAAACCAACTACTGTATGGATCTCGCTTTTCAGGGTCTATGCAAATTATGCACATCAGTTAAGACTATTATGTTACTTCAGCTTCAAAATTGTATTTGCTGACAACTAATAATTAAGGCATAATGTTTATTTGGACTGATTCTTCTTTGTACAAATGATGTCATATTTAGGCAATTTAACAGTATGAACATTTATTCCAATTATGTTACTACAGTCTAGCTCCATGGCTGTTTGGGGTGGTGGTGCATAAAACAATCCCTTTCATCATTTATTTGGCGTTCTAATTTTTGTTTTGTTTTTTAATCTGTTTTAATGGATACCTTTTGCTGTTTTAATCTGTAAAATCAATGGCCTACTGTTTTAGGATGTTTTTGATCCTATTTTGTACTGTCTAACTTCACATTTTAAATCTTTTAAGTGAATGTATTATTCAAAATACAATAAAAATTGGTGCTTAGAGTCTGTTTGGGTCTGGATGGGAGAAAAGAGGCTAAACTGAACCCAGGCAAGACAGAATTGTAGAAAGGATCACTTTTGAAGGGACTTTCCCTAAAAGAGCAACTCTATGATTTGTAGTGATGTAATATTGGTTTTAGAGATGCTGCATTGGATACGGTTATTTTAAACATAGTATTACATACTAATAACTTAAGTTGCATTCTGTTGAAATATTTGTGTGATTCAAAGCACTGGTTTGATCTGTAAAATCTATATGGCTTGATACAGAGGTGGCTCTCCCAGATTTTCTGGATCAAGCCTCCTGCCAATATCGGTAAGAGAGGTAAAAGGAGCTGGAGTTTAGAGGGTGCGTTGTTCAGCTGGAGTTCCTGTCTTATGAGACACCCTCCTTCTTGAAATTAGACTGGCATTTTGCCAACCAACATTTTGGTTGAATCCAATGGTATATAAACATTAAATAAATAAATGCTTTTGTGAAAGGATTTCATTAATCAGTGTATTTATGTAATTAATATTTGCTTTCTAGTATTCAGGGATTTTGCCCCCTAGGTTTTATATCTGAGATAGGCAACTCCCGTGATTGCTTATATAAACAAAACATGTTTTCTTACACTATTATTTACTTAAAGGGGGGGGGAAAGCCACTGTAAAATTGATGTGCACTTTTGGCATAAAAATGAAGTTTTGTTTTCCTTCCTTCTGTATAACATCCTCAATCAACTAGCATCATTAGTTTCAAATGGATACACAGTGCTAGCATGGTAAATATGCATAGCACGTCTTAGTTTTACATGTATTATTGTTTTCCTCCCTTCTGTATAACATCCTCAATCAACTAGCATCATTAGTTTCAAATGGACACACAGTGCTAGCATGGTAAATATGCATAGCACATCTTAGTTTTACATGTATTATTGTTTTCCTTCCTTCTTTATAACATCCTCAATCAACTAGCATCATTAGTTTCAAATGGATACACAGTGCTAGCATGGTAAATATACATAGCACATCTTAGTTTTACACGTATTATTGCTAAGGGTCAGTTCCACCAAAAGAAAGAATTAAAAAGTACATTGTAAGGTCAATCTTAATGATGTCCCATGTATGAAACAGGACTAGTGGGTGGATAAGTTTTAAATGTACCGAGAAAAGCCTACATAAAAATAATAGCCTTATAATTTAATATCCCAGTCTGATGTCCTCTATCACACTGGTACTAAATTTGTAGAATTCCCATTTTTTTGCCATGCTGCCTATGAATTATGAAAAATTATAGTTCTCAAATTTTTGGAAAACAGTAATTTGGAGATAACTCTGCTAAATTATCATAATACACTACTGTTTATAGAATGCACCCTTGATATTCCTGTCACATTATCATACTACAGAGTTTTATCAGCACTTTGAGAATGGCATCGTGATATCGTGGACAGTTAATTGTTTATGTTTGAATTATCAGTAACTCCTTTTTCTTTTTTCTTCTAAAGATTACATGGGGTGGAAAGTCCTGAACCTTACCAACAAACTCTCAATCCATCCTGCAACTATCGGCTACTATCTGCCTCATCTCCAGAAAAAGAAAGATGCTATTTACCCAAAAATCATAATTGGGCAGAGCAGAACTGGAGGTAAGAATAAAATTTAATATAGAAGAGAAGAGAGAGTTTTTGCATGTGTTTTAATTGTGTAATCATGCAAACATCAATGTTTCTGGACAGTTTTTTTAAAGGAAAGGAAAGTTGTTTCTAAATTATTCATTTGAGTGTGTATATCTGATAAAAATAAATCTGCGAACATAAGAATAGAATAGAATAGAATAGAATAGAATAGAATAGAATAGAATAGAATAGAATTCTTTATTGGCCAAGTGTG